>JAAAKQ030123331.1:0-10240 GCA_010016005.3 Zanna intricata | reverse complement strand
TTTCATTATGGATTTTTTCTAAATTGAATTAATTATTAGATAGATCATAGTAATTTATTTTAATTAGTTATTTATTGTTCTTTTTTATTTATTTAAAAAAATTAATTAACTACGCTAAATGATTATTTAAAATACAAGATTATGCAAAAAAAATTGTTTATAATTTTTTTTCTTAAAAATGAAATCTAGATAGTCATTTCATCATTAGTCAATCGTTATCAATAGATTTTTTTTGTTCTTTATTAATAACTAATAAGTTACTTTTCAATTTTCTCTGACAATACTGTGTTAAACCGGATTTTAGTTTCGTTTTTAAACGTATTATACAATTTAAGACATTTTATTGTGTCTGGAATAAAATTGAAACTTTTTTCTCAAAAGAGTAAAACCGTTCTTTTTTTTAAAGGTACTGCGTGGTTTTGCTAAAACCAATCTCGTTATTTAATCTAAGGTGTTTAGTATTTATCTTCCAGATATTTTAGTAAGCTAACACAGAATTATGCTTGGTCTTTTTAGTGCAAATAATTCCAGTACGATTCTGTCTAAAAAAAAAATAAATATATATGTATGTATATGTATAATTTTAATAACGATATAATTATATAATGGATAGTTAATATTTGTATTAGTCCGAGGAAAATTAATTGACTACGCATTCATTAACATAAAACGATCCAGAAAAACCAGTGCAAAGTCTTGATCAAAAAACTGCATTAAAATTTGAAGAAATTGATAATTAAACTGAGAAAAGAATGAAAGGATTTCATTACTGTTTTGTATATGTACAATTATAAAAATATAGGTATATTATTAGGCGGTCAGGGTTCTGTACTCTCGGCCTTCCCGTCAGCTCAGGGAGCGAACCTCATGTTAGTAGAAAAATACTGACAAATAACAATTAAACAAATTTTTACAAATATCTGAAAAAGAAACTAAATTACAAAAAATGTAATAATATTATCTATACTAAATAAAGTACATACAATTTTGATGAGGAAATGTTCAGAAGTTCATCCCCAAGGAGTCTAAGATCTCCATTCTATGGCTTCCAATCTACCCAGGGATAATACGAATATTATATGAAAATTTGAAAGCAATCAGACCAGATTGGTTCTTGGGTAATGCTGTTGCAAAGGATTGACAGAACCTGACAAATTTTCGCATTTATATATTAAATTTTTATAGTTCAAATTAACTTCTTTTTTAGTTTAGGAAATTTTATTCCTGCAGCAGAATACAATTTTACTTTATTAACAATTTTTTTCTGTATTATTACCCATCTTCAAAGGGTATGTTTGCAAAGATCTTATTTTTATCGGAAAATGAGATCTAGTAACGTCGTATAACAAACTTTTATTAAAATATAACATAAACTATAAAGAAATATGTTTTCTATCTCTCATTGTTACAAAAAATCAATAATAGAACGGCGTTCTGATAAAAGAGATATCTTTGCAAAAGTATGAAACGTGGAGATATTAAGAGAAGTAATAAACAGAGTGATGCAGAAAGAAAGGGAAATAATTTAGAAACTGTTTCTAGAGTTTGAAATAAGAATTAAATTCTTAAAAAATTTTTCCGAAAACGCTTTGTAATCGAGTTACTTCTTGTGAAACATTTCGTTCGGTTTTGAGTTACCGCAGTGAAATGAGTTTATGCTGAAATTTTTAAGGTGTAAAATTTACTGTTTCTTATATGTTTTAACCTGAAAAATAGAATAAAAAGTCCCAGAATTGTACCTCCCGTAATTTTCAAGATATCAAACGTAAAATAGAAAATTTCTGGAACGAAAAATGCGGTTTCTTAGGTTTGAAATTCAAGAACATTGTTGAATGATCAATAAAAGAGTAAATTTTATTATTAAATTTGTAGAAAATTAATTTTGAGAAAATTCATGTAATAATGTTTATTAAAAAACAGAATCAATTTTATCATTTAAAATAAAACAGAACAAACTTAAGAGAAAAAAGTTTCAAATTTGTAAAAATGAAAAACTGCTGTTTTTAGTGCGTTCATTTATATTTTTTTTAAAAATTAAAAAATTTTACTTAAAAAAAAAATCATTTTGGTTTTTACTATATTAGTTTACAAAAATCTTAAAAAATTCTACCATTTACATTATGCACTTTTCAACATATGTCCTTACATTTTCTATCGTTTATATCATCGCGTTCATTAATGAGGTTAACAGCATTGAGATGCGAGTGATCAGTTCATCACTTGTCTATACATTCTTGTAAACAATTTATTGATAATAGTGTGTAGTATTCAGATTAATTTCGAAGCATACAGTTAGTGTTTGCCAACTTATTTTTTTCAAAGTCTAAATTTATTGTATTAAAATAACTGTTATTAAGTTTCTATAGTTTATAGTTTTTTTCTTTTGTATTTTGCTTTTAACACCAAAAGTTGATTTTGTTTTTGTAAACCATATTACATAAATACATAGATCCAGTTTGGTACCTCATTTATTTAATTTTTTAGGTCAAGAAACTGTCTAGTTTATCCGTCTAGCCATCAGAGCTCATCGGCCTCTCTTGAATCCTGCTTGCAGCGTCGTTTTACTAATCTCGTTGTTTGAAATGTTCTTGTCTGTTTTGCAGATGGTGGTTCATGATGAGTGCAAAGTGAATGGGGTGCTATGATCAACAATAAACTTCGTTAAGTACACTTTGTCACAGTAGAGCTCTTAGCTGTCTAGAGAAGGTTATTATTTGTTGTTTGCGAATATGAAAACTAGACTCACTCATAGATATCTGATGACTTTAACAGATGCACGCCTATTTGTGCTCGCTGCAACTACCAACTAACGGATCACCACATCTCCTTGTGTACTGTGTCTGTTAAGCGCATTACATACATTAGAAACATCAATGCAATCATTAGAAATATCTTAGGAAATGATACGAATATGTTATCCAAAGTTTTACTATTTTTTAAAGCCGTGCATCTGCATTCAAATATTTGATTATTATTATTATTATAACGTCTTTCATCCAGTTTTGGTGTTTTAAGTTAATTTTAAATATTTTATTTTACTGTGGTTTTATTTTTCTTTTAGAATACGGAATAGACGTTTTATAACCGGCTTAATTTTTAAATCAGTTTTTAATTGGTTATGATAGTAAATACAAAAATTATCCCTTTCGGCATGCGGGAAGGCGGAGGTAGATTTCACTGGCGGTAAGTAGGGGATGAAAAAAGATTTCCACCTTAAAGTCAAAAAAACTTCAAATTTATTCAATATTACAATGGTTGCATATGAAAAAATTTCACATATTTAGCATACGATAAGCTCCATCAATCTAACATCGGAAATTTTATTATTTCTTAAAGTCAAAATAATTTTAATTAAAAAATTTAATAAATTTTAATTTTAAGTCGTAAGTCGACATAATTTTAAACATATAACGACTAGCGTTATAAAATTTACATAGACATTTTACACAGACCATGCAGTTTTAGTTTTAATAAAATAAAAATTCCTGATGATAGGAATAATTACGTTCCGAAAGCACATGAGCTAAATTTATAAAATTGTTGGAAAAAGGGTTTATTTAATTATTATCTATCTTATACCTACAACAGTTTCCTTTTTTTCTGGACCATCTTTATACTTACAATATTAAATAATGTAGGCCGGTTATAAATAGATCCTAAATAAACTGGTGTATACCGAAATTTATGGTTATAAAATTAGGCAGAATAAGAATGGATACAGTAAGTCAATGAACGAGTTTCCAGTTTGTATTTGTTATAATAGAAATAGAAGTAAAATCGATTATTTCTCAACGACTATATTATGATCATTGTACCTTTTTCTTTATATACCTTTTGCTTAAACACCAGAATAAAAATAAATGAAAAAAGATTGTATAACTAACCAACAAATATCAAATAATATATTGTATTTAAATTATATACCTACAAATAATAAACGCTGCTTGAACACATGACCTATGGAAACACCTGAAAATACGATTATTTCATTTCTATTTCCGAACTACGTTAATTGAATATTTTCTCTAGCCACATAAGTTGTATAAGCATATTTAAACGCAATTTCCTCCGTAAACCACCACTTGTGAATAAACCAAAATAAAATCCTTCTCATCCGGGTAAGTAGTAATCAATGGAAATCAATCAATAATATAAATCCATATAAGTTAATATTTAGTTATAATGTTATTTTTTGTCTCTCCTTGGATAATTCAATAAGTATTAATAATTTTCTCATTGATAAAAAAATGTTGGATATTTATTTCCAATCATCCAAAGCTATCTTTTCATCATATCAATTTTTTTTTTGTTATAAACTCGGTTTACTTTTTATTATTCGGAAAATCTATGATTTCTTTAAAGAATTGAGCTTGTTCATGAATTTTTAAATAAAACTTTTAGAACATCATTAATCACGTTGACAAATAAAAATAACACAATGGAAAATTTAAAGTGATATAAAGATTTTTATGGAAATTAGAAATAAAGATTTTAATTTAAAAAATAAAATTATTAAAAATATAAATAAATTAATGATTATTTAATTTTCTATCGTTGATTAAATTCATATTAATTAATAGAATACAAAGTCTTATTTATATGACATTGAGATTGTAATTAAATAAATAGATTACTGTTAATATCAATATGCTCCATCAGATATCATCCCGCTATTGATTTTACGGATGTAATCTCTCATTTTTCATATAATTATTTATTTATAATAAATCGTGAATTTATGCTTATCGAATAAATAATAAACAGAGAAACATTTTTTTTCCATATTTTTAAATTACTTGTAAACTTGCTTTTTACATTATTAAAACAATACGAGCATAATTTTATTTATTTATTTTTTTTTTTAAATTCTTGTATAAAATCTGTAAAACAAATGGTACGTTTTAAAAATGATTACTATATTGAAATTATTTTATTTAATCTGATACACTGAAAACAGTTTCGAATAAATAAGTTAAATTTTGAAAAATTTTTATTTTTAAAAGCAGTGAATCCTTTAAATAATGAACAACATCTTAAAATCATTCTGCCTTATAGGTTTCGCCAAAAATTATTTAAAATAAGAAGTAGTATTTTAGAGACTAAAATAGGATTGTAGTTGAAAGTTTTAATTCATTTTAATTAAAAACCAACGAAACTTTTTGCATATTTATTTTAATAAATTTTTTTATATTACCGTGAATAATTTAAAATCTTATTAAAAAAAAATACTTTAGTAATTTTTAATACCAGTCAAATTGTTCAAAAATATAACAATTAATATTCTTTTTTCAGGGTATGTTTTTCATTGATAGTAAATTATTATTAAAAAGGAATTTATTTTCTCATTATAATACCTGTCTAAATAGAGTGATATGTAATTTTTTTCATTTAGATAGAGCTGCTGGGGAAGATTCACCTAAATAGGAAGGAAGGTATGATAATAAGTAAACATTTTTCTGTATTTTCCTTAAAACCACTGTGATTTTTTCTTACGATGTAAACGTGTTTAAGTACAAGCAAAATTTTATATTCGACATATAGCTAAATGTACAGTAAATACATAAAAAATACTATTATTGTACTCGTATGTTGAATTAATTTTTTTCTTTGTTTTCTCGTACAATTTCCTTTGTTCTTAGGGCATATTTTTTAAAGAAGTAAAAAGATTCACTTGTAATTTATTTATTTCTTTTTTAAATACATACTCCATTTTATAATATTGTTAATAAGCAGTGCAATTAATAATGAAAATTAGTTTATTTACATTCCAGAAAGTCATGTAACATTTTCTTAACGTTTCTTATGTACTGCTTTTCCAACAAAAAAATTCTGATCTATTAACCTTAAAAAGTATAATTTCAACTGTACCAAACAATTTTTCTAGGCGAATATGACTAGAATAACAGATCTATTAAAAGGGTGTGGTCATGTCAAAAAAGGGGATCCAGGTTTTTTTAGCTCTTTAAACCATCTTCTAACGGCGATTTCGTTAAATTTCTTTTTATTTTGTTCTGGATCGTATGGATTACCTCAAAATTGCTGTTTCATGTGACCATAATTGACTGCCGTAGGTCCATATCGGTTTCAAAAATACCTATACAACAATTCTTTGTTTAAAAGAAACAACTCGAACCCCTGCCCAGTAACCAGTAAATCTGATTAAAACATAATATTAAGTGGTTTTTTTTCTTTTATGTAGCGTCTCCATGTCATTCGACGATTCCTGTGCAAACCAAAGTATCGTACACTGGTGGTATATGGAAGATCGAATTATCTAGATGGACTCTTGGGCAAACTACCCTCCCCATTTCAAACATCACGTGACTGGATTTTGGCGGATTAATCTTTGTCTTCCATTTACATAGCCACACGCTGAAAAGATCCGGCTGTGATAGTAGTTTATCCGAGGTAAGGGCCGTAAGGGCCGTTGCATAGTCAGCCGCAAAATTTTCGTGCATTTGTAAATGTTGCAATATTGACCTATTCCTATCACCCAGATTCGATTTCACCTTGTAAAGAAGACCAGGCAACCAAACATTATCAAATGCGTGCTGCACATCCAAAACTGCCGTTGAAAAATATTCCTTCGTTTCCAGACATCTGTTGATAACAGTAATAATTTTATCATTCTGCTATATAGTTGAATACCACTTTTGAAGACAAACATATGGCCGGGTATAACATCTTGGCATACAAAAATGCGCCATAGTCTTCGAAGTAAAAGCCTTTTAAAAATCTTAGAAATAGAAGACAGTAAGGTTGTATGTCTGCAAGAAGATTTATCATGTTTAACTAGTTTCAAGATCGTTGTTATTTTACTATACTTTCCTCTGTAGGTAAATACGTTGTTCCGAGGATTGTATTAAAAAGCGAGTTATATATATGGCTTTAGATGGCAGCACAAATAACATCTTGTGAGTAATTGAATGAAATCCGGGATTTTTTCTTTAATTCTCCATTCTCCTGAATTGTAATATATCTACAGATGAGAGGGATTTTTAGAGGTTTTATAGGAGGGGATGAGAAACCCCACTGGGTTGGTCTGGTGTTAAAATCGTCATCATAAATCGACCAATTACGAAGTCAAGAGTTCTAAGATTCAAATCCTATAAAAATTTTATTACGGACTTCAATACTAGATCTTGGATACCAATGTTCTTTGCTGGTTTGGTTTCAATTAACTATACATCTCAGAACGGTACACCTGAGACTGTACAAGACTACACTTCATTTTTATTTATGCACATCATCATTCAGTAATACTTTACGGTGGTTCTAGAGGCTGAACAAAAAAAAAATGGGAGGATGAGAGGAGGTTTATAGACACCAGGGAATGGGGATATTCATGAAATTAGTAACTTCTTTTTTATAATATTTTCTTTTAAGTTAATGTTTTTTCGTTAAGGGATCGTTACTTTATAAATCAATTTTATAAAGCAGTATTTTATTAAAATTTGGTTGACAAAAATTTTCTAATCGTGTTAGTACATTTTTCTGTTTACTATTTTCTAAAAAAACAAATTACGTTCTTTTAAAAACAAAACGAGACCTTCTTAATATTTGAATTGCAAAACTTTTCTGAAGACATCGGAATGATTTTGCAATTTTAAATTTGTCTAATGCTTTATCAGATTTTTTGCTGGTGATTATAAAATATCACGAAGTAAATTTAATTAAATTTTTTAAGCGGCTCATAAAATTACATATAATAACTATGAGAATGAAATGATGTAATAAACATTAGGTATAGAATTTGGAAATGTATCAACTTGGAAATATAGAAGAAAAATAAAATCAAATATGTTTACTGAGTAATATTTTTCATGTATGATTGTGAAGTAAGAACTCTTGAGTTACTATTTTAAATGTAATATAATTTCAATTATGTATGATAATTATACAAAATTACATGTATGTAATAATTATGTAAATTTGAAAAGAAAGTTTGAATAAAGAAAAATAAATGGGTAGTATGCATATCTGAGAATTTATTTACATCATAAATGTAAAATTTTTCTCTTATCTGCTTACATCACTTTATACGATGTCAAATAGCCTTCAACAAACAGAAGCGGTTATAGCTCTGACAGACGGAAGGAATTTTTAATGTATGTTTTATTAAGACTCACTGCGCTTGTTTTACTATATTCCTACATTTTTACAACCTATACCATGAAAACTATAGAAACTACAGAGTTAAAAGGTTAGATTATTACATAAAATGAGACATTGATGAATGTTGTTTAAAAAAAAAGAAGTATTGTCTTTAACTGTTACTTTACGTTTGATAATTCAATTGCTAATTCAAATTTAAATTTGTTATATGTTATACAATATGATTATTTTTTGAAAAAATATATGACAAAAAATCAGAACACGTAAAGTTTATTCTGCCTATTCTTGAACAGATTAAAGTTATAAAACTAGTGAATAAAATCATCAAAAAGTATAGAAAAAAATTATTCATAAAGGTTAATCAAGACGTTCCTTTGAAGTTCGCCGGTACGTGTCCCCAGAACTGGATGGCAAGGTGAAAAAAACGAATTACAGTGCTAAATACGACCTAACCTGAAAATGAAGTGAAAGTGGTGAAAAAAATTAAAAAATAAGCATGAGAACATTATATTTCAGTTAATTAGATTTTTAATAAAAGTACTTTCAAAAAATACCACGAACTTTGTTAGACAACGTTTTTTTTCTCTTCCATTTAATGAACCGGGGACATGAATGTCATTTTTTCCTCAAAAAAGTGGGTTTACAAACCGGGTAGCAATAGTTTTTCGTATTAGGTAGCTTAAAAAACACCTGATAATGTACTTGAAATATGTAAATATGAATTATGTAAATGAAAGTACTGAAGTTAAAACAGTTTTTTTTTATTCCCATCACTCCATTAAAAAAAAAAATGTATTAGTTTACAAGAGATTATAGCTCTTAATAAGTGTTAGCAGTAATAAATATTTGCCTTAATAATGTAACACAAAAAACACGAACAGTGGGAAAATGTTGCAAATGTGGCAACAAACATTAGTTACATAAATTACAAATAAATTCGTTTGGTAAAATTTTTAATATAAAATAGAAATATTTTATTTAATTGATGGAGTAATAAAATAGTTCATTTAAAAATAATAATAATAATAATATAAAAAGATTCTTCTCGATACGATAAAAATCGAGGATTCTACTTACAAAGTAAGAAGTATAACATTACCTTACGGATCTTCGATTCGTGAAGGTCATTAAACTTGTTTTATTAAAAAAGTTGTTTACTTGTTATTGATATGAGTATCAACAAAAAAAAATTGGCCCTAAAATTCTAAAAATGTATATTTTTTTGTTATAGTATTGCAATAAATTTTAACATTTTACCTTGTTTTTTTAAACCAGTATCATTTAAAAAAATATATATATATATATTTTTTTTTATTACAGAAATTTTTATTTTTTAGCGGAAGAAATTATATCTGCGGAACTCTTACGTACGGTTTGCAATTCATTGTAATTTTTTTTGGATACCACTGCGTTTTGTTACATTATTGTTTTATTATAATTTTTTTTATGTTTTACTGATTGTTATCTTATGGATTTATTAAAAATATTAATAATCATAAGAATTTTATTATTTCTGTAAATGTAGTTTGTATTACATATAAATGTAATCGGGACGGTAAGAAATTTATCTAATATTTATTTTTTTTTTTTAAACAAAATTCTAAAGTAAAAAAAGATTTTGATAATAGAAATGTAGTGTCTTATCTTTTTTGACATCAGTATAATTTTGTTAAAAACAGTTTTAATTATATTACAGAAATTTTTATTTTTGAGCGAAAGAATATTTGGCAGACCCTTACCGTATGGTTTACAATTTTATTGTAATTTCTTGACTTAAAAAAAAAATAAAAAATTACCTTTATTAATCAGTATTTAATGTTTATACCGTTTTGTTTTACCTTTTTTATTGTATCAATTTTGTTATTGTAGCATTCAAACAAATGAAAATATTGGATTCGTTCCAATTCTTATGGTCACATGAACTCGATAGTATAAAAAAACAATTTATAAAGTAAAATAGTTATTGTATTAATTTTTCGTGTTTTTATTAAAAGTAATATTCCAATAAGTTATAAATTCGGAAATAATCATTTTTTTTTTTTAACCTCCGGAATCAATGTAAAGGTATATCTTCAGAGGATGAGATGAATGAATTGTAGCGTGTGTGAAAAATGCCATGCCTGAC
>JAAAKQ030123309.1:0-13720 GCA_010016005.3 Zanna intricata | reverse complement strand
GGCTAGGAACGGGAGGGGTGGTGTGGCGACCGGAATCGTCACTTGGTGGGTGTCTTCCCCTACGGGGGTTGGGATGGCTCGAAGCCCTCTCTCTTATTTTGATTAGCCACCGGAACCACCGTAAGGTATTACTTCAGAAGATGAATGAGGATGATATGTATGAATGTGAATGAAGTGTAGTCTTGTACGATCTCAGGTCAACCACACCTGAGAAGTGTGGTTAATTGAAACCCAACCACCAAAGAACACCGGTATCCAAGATCTAGTATTTAAATTCGAATACTCAGATCCTAGTAAAGGTAAATGTGATAAAGGTAGTAAAGGTAAAGATAAATCCTAGTAAAGGTTACTTTTATACTTTTTGTATAAAAGTAACCTTTATTAGGATTTGAACCTTAGAAATCTCGACTTCGTAATCAGCTGATTTGCGATATCGAGTAAACCACTAGACCTGCCCAGTGAGCTGTGGTTCATAGCACTACTACGAAAATTAAATATAGTAGATTTATCTGTTTTTCATAAGTTAGGGATGATTTATTTTTTATTCTACCATACTCTTATTCTGTATATTTTAATATAGTACATTTTTTCCAATAAATTTTACGATTCCTTAATTGAAGAAAATGTAACAAATTTTAAAATAAATCTTTCATTACCTACATTATATTTTCAAATTAAGATGTTATGTATGAATGATAATAACAAAACAAATAATATCTTAAAATATATAATAAAATATATGAAAAATATAAGAATAATTATGTAAAATAATTATTAGAAAATAAAACCTTTTGAAAATAACATTCAGATAAAATATTTTGTCTATTACTGAAAAACTAAATTGTTTATTATTTTCTCCAACCCGTTTTCCGGATCTGAGATTGTGTGTCTATGAAAATACAGTTACCGCTACCAACTTGTAAGGCCTGACGTTTAGTGTAAGTGTAAATGTACGGTAAACATGTAATTAATGTAATGGAACAGGTAACATGTAATGTAACAGAGTCAGGTCGATCCCTGTTGAGACGTGTGGTTAATTGAAACCCAGCCACCAAAGAACACCAGTATTGACAATCTACCATATAAAAGCAACTGATTTTACAAGATCTCTAACCTTAGAACTCTCAACTTTGAAAATCAGCTGATTTTGCAATGATGAATTTAACCACTAAACTAACCCGGCGGTTATGTAAACACAATTACTCATCGAAATAGTTACATTCATAAAATATTAAAATCGTCTAGTCTTCTAATATTTTAATTTGTGTAAAAAATATATACACCGAAGTATATTTATTTCATCCAGAAGGAATGTGGGTGGTTCTTTACGCGGAAATATTTTTCAGAAGATTAAACTTATTTAATGTAATTCTGTAAAAATAATTCCTTTATCGTAGAAAAATAAAATTTGTGCAGTGTAGTTTTCTTCATTTTTTTTTTTAACTTCCCCGGCTATAGCTTTATTCCTGCTGCAGCAGCATTGTTATAAAGGGAAAGTATAGGAAAAAGTTTTGGTATCAGGGTTTTTGGAAATATCGATGTTTCAAGATCCTCTTAGACTAAAAAACATAAATATTATTAACAGAAATCTCCGGAAAATGAACGAACCTAAATAAAATGACCCATATATTGACTAGTATTTCTTTTCGGACTGGTTCAAACTTAAATTCTTTAAAAACAGCTCAAAATATTTTTTATACTTAGGAATTAATGGCATTAAAAAAAGAGGAAGGATTTGTTTTCGTCATTTTTTTTTAAATTTTTTTTTATAGTGGTGGAAGAAATTGAGCTTCGGTAAGATGGAAATATCATTAAAGTATTTAAAATTAAAAATATTTTAAATCGATCAGATTTTAAGATGGGGAGATATTTAACATTATTTCTAAATCGTTTTTATCTCATATTACGAAAAAAACTCATTAGTCAAAACATTTGAAATTTGCCTTGATTTTCTACCCCATTAAACAAAAGGGCAGGGAACTATACTTATATATAGTACATATATATATATATATATATGTATATATATATATATATACGAGCATATTGTTTTTATCTTGTAGAATAATATTGTACCAATAATCGGGCGAACAGGTTTTGATTGTTCTATAATTTCATTTTTTATATCTGTTGTTCAAGTTGTAACTATTAAAAATGTTATATGAGGTAGCAGTCGTGTTAGGGGATCGAATGGGAGTAAAATTATTTAATGATTATTTTGATCTTTTTCATATTGTACTAAATATTACATAGTGAAATTATTATAACCTTTATGGCGTATTTGAAATAAAAGTCTGTTAAGGACAAAACCGGGAAAGTTATATAATCCTTTGCCGCCTTTTTAAAAATATACTATAAATATAATATATTAAATTATGTAATTTTATTCCTAAGTTAGAAATTACAAATAAAAGTATATATGCTAACCAGTTTGACGTTAATTAACAACAAGAGACCAATTATATTTTTTTCTTTTTATTCCAGTTTTAGACAAAAATATTATTTTTCTTCAAAATACGAAAATAATTTTTTTTCCCGTAATGTGTACATTACAATTTGTTCAGTTAGTTAACATTAAGTGACCTCCTCTCCCACGCCCCAATGAAATGAAGATGATACCTATGACATGTTAATGGGTGTAGTCTTGTACAGACTCAGGCCAACCGTTCCTGAGACGTGTAGTTAATTGAAACTCAACCACCAAAGTACACCTACATCCACTATTTAAAATTCAGATCCGTGTAAAATCAATTAACTTTTACTAGGATTTGTACCTCAGAACCTTCAACTTCGAGAATCAGCTGTTAAACAGTTGATTTACGACGACGGGTTTTACTGTTCAATCTACTATTATTTTTCTCTGAAATCGATAAGTATTTTTTTCTCTTTGCTTCCTTATTCCACCAACATCCGTTACAGAATTGGTATCATCATGACAGTACATCATTTTAAAAAAAAATTATAGCTGGTTCCCAACATATAATTTGATTAGTGAATAAATTAGGATTTCTAAATTTATTGCCGTTAAAATAAAAAAATATATAGGGCAGCTATAGGTATGGTGACCTTTTAAAATCTAGTTATGAGGTTTATTGGCAAATTCCATAATCCCTTGAAAATATTTCAGTACTTACAACAAAAAAAAAATTACAAAAATACTCATCGAAAATTCTGCAAGTATGTTTTTTTTTAATTACATATTTGTGTACGTAGAAAAACATAAATTCATTAAAATATTTATCTTTAATTATAGTATAATAAATAAATTTTATTATGTAATTGGTACTTCTATGTTATGGCCCAATCACTTCTAAGTAATGTAACTATTTATTACATTATGTAAAATAATTTCTGTTGTAATGTAAAGACTATGATTTTCTTTTAAGTACATAAAACTTTACTCATTGTTTCTATGAACATATGTTGAAGAAGTAATTGTTGTTTCGTTATGTAAAAAGATTGATTAATTTTAAAAAGTTACATTTTTTCTAGTAATTTAAGATTGTGTTAGATGAAACACCTTACCTGATGTGTAAATCAGTAACTTTTGATTAAATTCATTGTCTGTTATTATATACGTGTAATTTATTTAATTAATTAAAATAATTAATAATTTAATCAATCAAAATTGTCTAAATAATTAATATCTTGAGACCGTAACATATTAGTACCATAAAAAACATACAAAAAAGAAAAACAAAACGTTACAATTATATGTTTCTTACTCGGAAATTATCACTCATGAAGCAATAAACAAGTGGATTCACAAAGCTGTTGGCGTTGGCGAGCCATAAACAAGCAAAATATGAAAGTGCGTATACTCGACGCTCATTTTCTGAGTTCCATGTTCCAAAACCAGGAATGAAGTAAAATAAAACGAGAAACATCTGTAGTGGTAACCAACATAGTGTAAATAATATAACAACAGTTGCTAACATCTTAATTACCTGAAACGTGATAAGAAAAATTACAATGTTGCTTATAGTTTATAGTTATAAAATTATAAAATATTTTGAATGATATAAAAAATAATTTCTATTGCAAACTAATATGAAACCAATTTTCATTCATTAAAAATTGATTTTACTAAAACGGGCTTCTATTAATGTGTACTGTATAAATTACACTAATATTTAAAATAGAATATTTTTAATGTTTTTCTGAATATTATATCTTTCTCTGTATTGTTTCTTGGGAGGTTACAAATCTATAAATAGAAACTTTCTATTACCCTCATTTTAATGAAAATTACACATTAAAGGTCAGTAAGATTTAATATAACTAATGTTATAGGGTATCATATACTCATATTTATAATAAATTTATTAGTAGATGCTCTTCTTTTATAGGTAGCCTGAGGTACACATCGAATTAAAATCCAACAGTAATCAGGTACATATCAACACTTTTTGCTTAGTCCGGTTTTCCAATATTAAAGTATCTAGGTATAAACATTCATCCCCCAAGGTTTAGCGGGAAGAGATCCAGATGTTTATCCTAACTACATGCTTAACAAAAGAGCAATTACTATTAAATATCCACACACTTTCCAACCACACTTTCCATTGCGTTTTATAATTTATTTTCTCTTTAACAGTTTTCATAACATCAAAGTTACTTTTACACTAATCCCATAACAGATCGGTACGAAAGGCTTTTTATTATTATTGTGAAGGAGAACTGCTTTTAAGTAATACTCGGAGGAATCGACGAAAAGGCGTCGTTTCTCAGGTTTATGAACCACCCGAATTGTACCAAAAGCTCGTCAATATTTGTTCAGCAAACTAAATAATTTTATTCGACCAAGTATTGAGAAAACTCTTTCTATCGGTTTTGACGGCACAAGATTTGTGTATTTTTTTAAAAGTAAATTCCAACCCTGCAATCTTAACCTTTTTTTTTTTTGATATGTTCAAATTTCTTATCATGTCATTTAGTTCACCTTGTGATATAAGATGTAGTTCAGTTCAGTGGATTTTAATTCATAATCTGAATTATGATTGCCTTCTTCAATAATTTTCTGTTCTTCAACTCGTTTTTACAAAACAGGTATTTAGGAACCTTAGAAACTGCAATAAATCACTATTAGGTAGATATATGAGTGTAGATAAAGGAAAGAGTACATTGTGTTTAAATATATTAGCAATTCCAGACACTGAGTTAAATAGAAGTAACATTCGATTTAGTTATCTTATGGTCAAACAAACCATAATGATACCAAATAACACAGCCTTTCTTGTATCTTTTAGCCTACCTCTTAAGTTAACTACACAGTAATTAGATATGTTATAAGATGTCTATATTTTGACCTGATCACCTATTTTACATTCAACCTTCAATTTATAAATTTTTTTACTTAAAAGTACAATGTTTTTCTTATATGATTTTATAATGAACTCATCCAACATGTAAAAAATTTGGCCTATCATTTACACATATACAAGTCATTATATGACTGACGTCACATAATGTCACACTGACTGAAAAGATTTTACCATTAAAATTGGTAGGCTGACAAAGATAGTAACCTTAATGTTGTTTTTAATTTTACAGATATAATGAATCTTATTCATGTACGCTTCAATATAGAGGAGTATGTGACGTCAGTTTTATAACTTAGGTTATTGTTACATGGTTAACATCTGATAAATAGAGTTATAAATATATACTTAGCACATAAATAGAAAGTAATCATATAAAATAAAAAAACCTACATGTATAATCGTGTATATCATAGAATACCAACAATTTTCAAAATTTAAATTTTGAATTTTTCCAAAAATGTGGATTTCAGATTCGTTTTTAGGATTAAAAACAAGATTGGTTTTATGTATCGCATGTATTAAGAAACAACAATTTCGTTTGTCAATATTATTCATTTCCTCAATTAAATATTCTCTTTTCCTAGTCTACTGTACTTTATGCACTGTTGGGAGGGGGGGGCTGTATTAAATAATGGAAAATAATGGTCTCAGTTAAACAATCAATTTTGCTTTGTAAACTATTCGTACAGTAGACAAAGTAAATGCATGGTAAAGTAACGGATGCGTAGTAATTACAATGCATATCCTGTATCTTATCTAGTGAAGCTTAGGGTCCTGCTCCACGTATGAATCAAACGGTAACATATTGTATGTGGAACCATAAACTTAGGCTTTGACAAACAACAAAATGAAGGATTTAAAACTTAAAGAAACGATTTAATAGTATAAAACCGTACTCAAAAGAGAATAATCTGGTTCTAAGTACAATATTTTGAACCCGTAAGTTTTGCAGACAATTTTCTTTTGACTTATATAATATAATAACAAATGTAATGTTATTTGTTCGCGATATGATGAAACTGAATTTTAATTCTGTAGTCGCTTTGTTCATTATTACTTGTAGAGGGACATCCGTATTGTTATACGGATGTCCCTCTCATCCATCTCATCTTAAATCATTCGTCTTAAATCAATCATCTTAAATCATTCATCTCATCCTCTGAAGAGGATTGATTTGTAGCATGTTTTAAAATGCCATGCCTGACCGGGATTCGAAACCGGGACCTCCGGATGAAAGGCCGAAACGCTACCATTTGCGCCACGAAGGCCGGTGGGTTGCGTAGGATTAGAAAAAAAAACATTTCATTACTAGTCATTTTACGATGTTTTAAAATTTTCAAACATATATTTTACAAAAATACAGTACCATTGAAAATTGTTTTACACTTAAAATAAATACAATGCAATAAAATAGTCTTAAAAATAAATATTTCTTCTGCTAGATTGAATTTGCTAATTCAAATTCAATCAAACTATCTAACTTTTTAAGTTTATTTTAATATATATATATGTATTTGGTTAAACTTTTACAACTGGTTAAATTTTGAATTATCTTTAAAAAAAAAAAAAAAACAGTAATTATGATCAATTTGTTTTTTTCTTTGTATTTTCCTAATTTAAATCTAAAGTATAAGCCCCCACAAAAAATAAAATTTTCAAATAAACTATTTTTCATTTACTATATGGAAAAAGGGAAATAAAAACAAGTTCCAAAATTAAAAAATTATTTACTTTTCTCAGAATAAACAACAAACTCGCTGAATGATTTTATTTTACTATAATTTATGAAAGTTATACCTTCGTGGTTTTGTATTATTAAATAAGATGATAAAATCTATAAATATAAAAATGAATGTTTATCTGTATGTATGTCTCTTATGCCTTCCTAAACCGTTCATTCATCCGATAGCGAAGAAACTTTGGGAAATGGTTGGACGCATGCCAGGGAAGGTTTCTGAATTAGTTTGAAACAGCTAGGTGATGTTGGAGTCGAGATATTTCGAAAAATTGTACTTATGGTCCGATTTGGCTCATATTCAGAATACATATTTGTTTTATGAAAAGATAAATTTTTTCAAAAAAATGGACCCGCTAGGTAGCGCTGGGATTGAGGCATTTAGAAAAATTCTGTTTATGAACTAATTTGGCTCATATTCAGATTACATATATATATATATTTTTTTACCTCACCGAATCATAGTTAGGTATACCTTCAGAGGATGAGATGAATAGTAGCCTGTGTGAAAATGCCATGCCAGACTGGAATTCAAGCAAGGGACCTTTGGATGAAAGGCCGAGATACTACCATTCGCGCACGGAAGTCGGACCGAGTATATATTACTTACACGAAAAGAAACATTTTTGCAAAGACTGTACCCGTTAGGCAGCGCTGGTGTCGAGATATATACGAAACAAACAAATATAAAAACAAACTTTCTTCTATATCTATAAAAGGCAATGTTTTTTATGTGTCCGCTATAGACTAAAGAACTACCGGACCGACTTATGCGTGGGTTATTCTGCAAAATGGTCCACGTTGTCCGGAGAAGGTTTAAAGCTACTGAAATCCTTCATCTGATCGGTAGAAAGAAAAATAGGGATATTTGAACCGACTACTATGTTCAGAGATTAGTTTGAATTAAATCCGATAGGTAGTGCTGTTTTGACAATTATATTTATTTACATTCTGACTTAAAGTGAAAGGTTAAATTTTGTGAAGTTCCGTAATGTTTTGTAAGTTTCTTAATGTTCAGTATAATCATGATGATTTTGCAGCCGTATCAACTTACGATTGTGTACATTTTATCTACCTCTACATATATATACTGAAATCTAGCAATAGCGAAGCATTGTCGGGTCTGCTAGTTATTTTAATATAAGTCACTGAATACGTATGTTTATTAAACAAATTTAGTGAGATACAACGTTCTCTTTGTTCCAATATAGAAAAAAGATTATACAAAATTCTGAAAAAAAAGAAAGATTTATTAATAAAAAAAAAAAAAATTATTATTTCATAATTTTGAACGTAAGGATTCTTCATCTGTCATTCTTCTTGGCAATGTGAGGGCCGAATAGCTTATACGAGGATCGTTCAATAAATTAAGAGAGAAAAAATAACAAAAGTCAAACAAATAAATAAAATAGCAGCGGGAAAAAAAATATTTAATATAATAAAATTAAACTGCTGATCCGATCTCCGTGGCGGAATGGTAGCGTCTCAGCCTTTCATCCGGAGGTTCTGGGTTTGAATCCCAGTCAGGCATGGCATTTTTCATACGCTAAAAATTTCCATTCTCATAGGGCAAATGACCAACACAGTCGATGCCCATCTTCTCAAAAAAAAACGGCCTGACGTTCAAAAAGTAGCTGTTCGAATATATTTTCATCATTATAACTTTTGAGTATTTTATTTATTTCAAAATATCTGCTCCGTTTAAAAGGAGTATCGTGGAAGAACATCATGCTGTGATAAGATGTACGTTTTCTGAAGGTGTAAAACAGGCCAAAATTCACTCTTTCATGTTAAAATGATATAGTAAAAAGCCTAATAATTGTAAAATTGTTTACAAATGTTTTTTTATAAAAATTTATAGTTAATCTAAGCATAAGAAACAACTAAAATTTTACTTACTTTTTAATTTTATCGTTAATGTTATGTATTATTGAATGTTTGGGCTAATAATTCCAACAATAATTCATAAGAAAACTTCTAAAATTCCTAATAAAGATTTAGACAAAGTTTTGTAATTTTGATTGCTTATAAAGAAGGATTTTCATAGAGAACCAATTCTTCTGGAAAAAATTTTACATTAAAATCATTTACCACATGAACACTTTCCTGTTAAAAAAGAAATAGTTTGATTCAATATGATGGATCCAAGATGGAAAAAATTTTCACACTCCATAAAAGAATAATTTTGTAAATACGTAGATCTGCACTTCTTTCTACCTCCCAGTAACCCTCAGTTTTGAAATACGAAGCCGTTTCCGTACTTTAATATCTATGTATTGTCTATTATGAGAACCCGGGAAAGTGTTTTTCATTTTAATCGTATTCTTCCAAGTTTCATACAATTCCAGAGACGGGCAAGATTATTCCTAAATGATACTTGTACCTTTTAGCTTTATTTTTTATTTTATTTATTTATTTTTTGATAATGCACATTTGTTACAGTCTATATTTAAGATGGACTATGTAAAACCATTGATCACTAATGAACTGATCTTATTTTTGTCAAAATGAGCATATGTAACTTAACTGAGTCATGACCTTTTCTCTTTTTGGAATTTTTTAAGTCGCACTTTTGTTCTCCGATTTGTTAATTGTCTTTTCTCTTTACTCACTTCTTTTCTTAATACATTCATCTTTTTCATTTTTGGTTTGATTTTAGGTCTGATCCTTTTTTATTCATAATAATTAATTTTATTCGAACTTTGAAGCTAAGTTTATTAAGTTAATTTATGTAGGTTTATTAATTATATTATTTTATTAAGTTATATATAGTTAGATTATTAAATTTATTAATCTTAAATTTATAAAACATAAGTTACGTAAAACATTTTCTAAAAAATCATAAATAAATTAAAATATTTATTTATTTATTTTTTGTTTGTTTAACCTCCGGAACTACCGTTAAGGTATATTTTCAGAGGATGAGATAAATGAATTGTAGCGTGTGTGAAAAATACCATACCTGACCGGGATTAGAACCCGGGACCTGCGGATGAAAAATATTAATATTAAAAAAAAAAACTATGTTACGAAAAAATATAGATTAAAATAATTAATCTTAAAAAAAACACACAACATCGATTTATCCGATCAGGTAAAAAAGAAACAGAGAATTTTATATAAAATGTAAAGCACATTAAATATAATTATCATCCGTACTGTAGAATTTATTTTTTTGGTTGATTTACATAGTAAAATAAATTAATGTCTGAAAAAACGATAAATCGAATGAAACTCACATAGGTATTTATTTTTTATGTAAATATAAAAGGTTTTTATGTCATATTTGATAGGTTTTCTCTTCATATCCGTAGGTATAGATAATTTGATATCACGTGTCAGTCAATAAATTTAACGAATAACATTTTTTCCATTGCATAAAGCATCATATGAAAAACCTTTTATTCACTTCTGTTCATTTATTCTATTGGATAGATCTAACAGCCTTTTGTATAAAGTTTAAAAGTATTTTGTATATATTTTTCACTTACGAACCTAATTAATGCGATGTAAATATTCTAAAAATAATAATATAGAGTTTTGTACTGCTACTTCCATACTATATATTTAGTAATATTCTTACTTTTTTTGCTTTTGCTGTATAATCATACTGTATAGGTATTTATATAAGGGAATGAATGCCAATCGGGTCAAAAATTTGCTTGTCAGAGTGCTGCTGATGTTCACGCTATCCTCCCATCAAATTAAGGGGGTATCGTGATACCCCCTTAACCAAAAAACATAACTTTACTATTAAAAAATTATCTACGGAAAGATTATCTACGTAGGTATGTATATACATATATATCCTTTTGGTCTCAATTGATCAAGGGAGCAGGGAAGTAGGAGCAAAAAAAATTGTGCGTTTCTGAACAGTCACATTTTAAAATTAATTAGATGATTCTATTACATTAGTATGGCAATTTAGTTATATACTTGGCAATTTAAATCAGTGGTCGAAGCTAGACGGCCTACTTTAAAGATAACTATTATCGTTTGACTTGATATCTTCAAACGGGATTTTTAATTAAACTTTGTACTTCTGAATTTGGATCAATGATGCAATTTAATTTTGGTTACAGTTAGTTAAGAGAGTAGAGAGTTACAATCACTATGGTTTCTGTACTTTAAATATGAATATTTAAGAGAAGAATAAGTTTTTTTTTTATAAAATTTAATATCTCGTAGAAGGCTTATACTAGCATAAGTTTATCAGCAGAGTAACTAGTTCATTGTAGTAATACTGTCATAATAATACTATCAACATTAGGATAAAGTAAACAGTACTACTTATAATGTTACATACCGTCTGATGGTTAAATGCTTACCAATGATTATTAATGATGTATTAAAGATTGAGTTATTGATGATTTTACTCCTCAGTAATAGTCTCGTTGATACTATTATTGATATCGTTGAGAGTTGTAAGTTTATTGTAAATATGCTACTTGAAGTTTAGAAAAAGTTAATTTTAAATAAAACTGAATACAAATTATTTTAAATTAATTTGTAAGAAAGAGGTATCCTGAATATAACGACTCAAAGGGAGAGATACCCTCCTTGTAACAATCCTGGTTGCCACACCACTCCCTCCGTTCCTAGCTCTGATGGACTTTATCGGAAGTCTCATCTTTTAAATCCTTTAAATCAGATCTCGTATCACAGTCATTAGTTTAGCCTCTGTCGGAATGCCGGTGCAAAGCCTCGGCAGATATTTCCATCAGTGTGAATTATTTACTTCCATCAGAAATGTCGTGTGAATTATTAAATGCTTACCGTAGCTCATCGAAAGAAAAAGGACTATTTAATTAGTTTTGCGAGTCTCCAATAATGAAATATCCATACTTTTTGATGCAGAAAGTAGTTGATGCAGCAGATACTTTCTGCCTGCAACTTATATCTCATAAACTCAGGACAATATGATGATGTAAGGAAAACTTACTTACACGTATCCCAAACGTGTTCATCACATCAATTTCTGTGAAGACGAGGATTGTTTTCCATTCATTTTGGCTAAGGAGATTGTCTTGATCGACATATGGCCCGAATTTTTCTCCAGATGATAGTATTCTCCGAGAAACTGTATCGACATAATTAACATTATTTCCGTTTAGCACAGAAAAACAATCGACGACAAATAGCACTTACATTGTGAAAGGTGCAGAGGAATTCTGTTATGGATGATGATTGAAGTTACGTAAAGCCCTGGGATCCTTTAGTGCCCTCCAGTAGTCTTGAGCCCACTAAGGGACTAAAGCCGTCTTGGCTTGCTAGATGTTAGAAGATTGATTTCATTGGCTCTATCAAGTGTCTGGTGAGTAAACCTGGCAAGTTGTTGGATCGCGTTATCACCATCATGGAATTAGCCAAAGGAATTCCTGCATCCCATCCAGTCTGCTTTCCAAACAATCCATCTGTGTGGATGACTCTTAGGCAAGTCATTACCAACAAATGAGAAAACAACCGGTCTATAATCGCTTCCAAAGAAATTTTTGGAAACTTGCCAGCGTAGACTTGAGAGTAGGGATGTTGAACACAACGACAGATCGATGCACGAAACTGTACCTGTTGAAGGTAACATAAATGTGTATGACCCATTGTTCAGTAAGCAGAGATCTAAGTTCTGCCTCAGTTGATCGATAGTGCCTAGAAAAGAACATAATGATGAGCCTCATGTATAGTGTTGGGCGTTGAAATAGCCAATTATTAGGCAGGGCAAAGGAATCTGATCCGTGAAGACAGACTGCACAGAACATCCTCACTGTTATCGTTTCAGGATGGGGGTAGGTACTTGAAAGCCTAGGAGGCCGGTGACACAAAAACAGACAACGATATTGTTTTTAAATCCTTCATTGGGGTCCTAATCTTTTCCTGCATTATTGGTGCTGCGGGAATTTTATTTAGTAGTGTACCGACTACCAAAGCACGGTCTTTCCACCAAAAATATCCTTCTCCTTGCCAGTGCTCAGAGGTGCAATAGAATAAGATTTTACTTAGTCTGACAAAGCATGGACAACTTGATTAGTTCTTTGCACATTGTTTGAAAGAGCCTGGACAAAACTAATATCAGGCGTTACAGGATTTCTCATGTTGAGGGATTTTTTATATTCCCAATGAGCCACAAGAAAGGACACTTTCTGTTCAGTACAATACCTTAATATAATCTGTTCCTCTTTATAAATGAGAAATTCTCCAGATCGTCCAACAATAATTAAAATAACAATTATTATTGGAGATTCTTCCATCAATAATTGTTCAGCTTCAGTGATGCTTCATCATGTCCTGTATATTTGCATTGCATACAAACTTGTTCCTTTGTGCACTAGTTTTGTGTGACTAAAACCCTGAACTCTGGAAGCAGAGTCTGATTTTGGTATGTAAGGTCGCACACGGACAGAAGAGTAGCCAATTTTTATTCACTCAGGGACTGTAGGAGTAGGAAAGATTATAAAAAGGCATATCAACACCATTCTCCATCCTCATTATCCTCCAAACTTTTTTCATTATAATGTGTAATTACTTTTGTTTGCATCTATGTATTGTTATAGCTTTTCTTATCCACTGTTTATATTTTTTATGATGGTGGGGGGCTTGCATACTCAGTGATACAGAGTAGCTGGACCGAAGGTGCAACCATGTCGGAGAGGTACCTGTTGAGAGT
>JAAAKQ030123298.1:1984-13720 GCA_010016005.3 Zanna intricata | reverse complement strand
TGAAACGATTGGCACTGGATAGGGAATCTTGGAGAGCTGCATCAAACCAGTCAAATGACTGAAGACAAAAAAAAAAATATTTGAATTGAAAAAAAAAATTAAAAAATAGGAGATGAAGTCTGATTCAAATCGATATACCTTATAAGATCCAAATATTTTATTAATTAAAGTTTTATTTGGCCATATGTCTAGAACCAATGAAAATAATTACCACTTATGATAATCTTGAAAAGTTCTCAAAGAGCCCTTATTATTTCAGTTAAGAAAAAGTCCAAAATCCAAATTGTTTTTCGATTTAGGACTTTTTTTGGACGCTTTTGGTTGAGTCCATTACAATCAGAAGGGGAGGTTATACAACTAGATGTTATAGCAGTCCTAAATCCAAAATGTCAACATCTTACGGCTAATCGTTTTTCAGTTATGAGAGATACAAATGTACATACGTAGGTACGTACAGATGTCACACCGAAACTGGTCAAAATGAATTCAGGGATGGTAAAAAATGCATATTTCCGTTGAAATCGGAAAACCGAAATTTATCGCGATAACAATTCTTCCTTTACTTCGTTCAATGAAGAAAAAATAAAATATAATAAAGAGTAGAATAAAATATAAAAAACACTAGATTGCTAAACCTCTATCATCAGTGTTTACCACCTTAACGGTGGTTCCGGAGGTTAAACAAAAAAAAAAAAAAAAAAATCAGTGTTTATAATGGATTTAGTAAAAATAAATGATTTAACATTGAAAAAACCACACGTAACAAACAAATGAAAAAACGAAGAATAATCTCCTGAACTTAATAAAATAAAACAAAAATCTGAAACTAAAAGGGAAATCAAACTTTCTTTCCATTCTTCATAGAAAATTTTGACTAATTATTATATTATGCAGATGTTTCTTATTTTTAATCTAAAAAATTTAAGAGCTCACACATGTATATATATATATATATATATTGTTATGAGGTAGCCATCTGTCAGCGTAAATTGATAACAGAATCTTTTTGATAGCGAGTACCTACATTAGTAAATAATAATAGAAATAATATTAAAAAAAAATCAAATCTGAAAAGAAGAATGATCCTCTCGTCACAAAGTTAAATCCAACTCTAAACGTTTATTCCCTGCCTTGCTCATACTGTTCAAACCAACCAGTCCTCAGAAAGATACACAAAGAACAATCATTAACTATGTGTTCTATAGTCTGAGTAACAGTTCCGCAATCATACGAGTGATCACATATTAGTCCCCATTTAAACTTCCAATAACTGCACCTGCCCACACAAATACGGAAATGATTCAAGATAGTCTATTACTTTCGAGGATAATTCATTCCACGTATTTCGTTCATTGGGTCAGAGGCTATAAAATTATTCCATCCATCGAATATCAACCAATATGTTGTCCAGCTGGTTTTAAGAAAAATTTCAATTCAATCAATTGGAAAATTGACCTCAACGCTAGGTTTCTTGACCTGAATCATCTTTTTCGGAAAGGGATTCCTGCAGGATGGTAAAATTTGGAGAACATCTGATTCTTTTGTACCCTCTTAGCAATGCCTCTTTGTACAGAATTTTATGGGGAGCTGTGTTACACATAGCTAAAAAAATAAATATATACTATTTACTATATCAGGCCTAAGAAAGAAATAATGAAATAGACATAGAATTTAAAAGAAACATACATTTAATAAAAAAATTTACCATAATATTAAATTCCCCTCTCGGTTATTAAAAAAAAAAAAAAAAAAAAAAAACAATATAATATTAAATTCTTTCACCAAAATCAAAAGTATTTTTCAATGATGAAAATTGATGATGCATTCGAACTAAGTGTTTTACTAAAGGGAAATTGCAAAATAAAGGTTTTCTGGACTACTGACTGCATTATTATTATTATCATTATTAATATTTTTATTATTATTCAATGATGCATGCAGTTTGTATTATAAGGTGATGCTAATGAACCAGGTTGGTTTATTTAAATGAGTCTACACATTATTCCGGCCAATACCTTCAAAACGTGAATGAAGGTTGAAAAAAGGGGGTAAGGGGAGTTGATGTGGAATACCATTCTGTATATGAAGGAGGGGTTTAAGGGGGTGATGGTGAACGGGGAACATACTTCCGTCATGGCAGTAAAATTAAAAGCTTAATTATGAAGCACACACGGACGGTACGGTACAGCAGGGGGATGTTAATGTTTTTAAAAGCCCTTCGCATTACGCTTATCTCCCCCGGTCCAGTCACGATGTTTTAATCCCCCATCCTCTAGGAGAGTATTGGAGGGGATTCAGAATCCCCCGTCCCTTACTTTTCCACCAAACTCCTCTCTACATCTAACGCCACCACCTACTCCTAATGGGTTTACTCTAATGCCGACTAAACTCTATTTCTAACTAAAAGTGAAAGACCACGTCAGCTCTCTCCAATAAACGAAAGAGAAAGAGATATAACAAGAAAGATAGAAGAGAGCGAGAGAAAGATACGGGGATAAGAGAGCAAGAGAAAACCGGCAACGAGTTGAGTTTCTATAGCCGAGTCTGTCCATGCTGACTGCAAATAGAAAATTCTGCTTACAACTTTGAGTTTCCACCCTTTCCATAACTTCAAGTCTATTGAATAGATTCAACTCACAATTCTATATAGGCCCCCATTTTTTTTTTTTTTTTAATTTTTTATCTTAATTATACTTTTAATAGGAATACTCAACATTATTAATGATATAAAAAAGTAATTTTTGTTACTCAATTACTAAGGTACAGTTTATAATTAAATATTTATTACAGACCAACACTTTTAAATATGTTTTTCATGTAAACTAAATATACATTAAAATAAATCATACAGGTCATCTCCGCATTAAAACGAAATCATTTTTATGTAACATCAAATTAAAAAAGATTTTTGAGAAATTTAAACATAATAACGAAGAATCCGAAATTTGGTTTTGAAAAAAATTTAAAAAAGTTAAATATTTTGTTAAAATTTTTTTGTTAAAAATTCTAAAATTGTTAAAGTTTTATGTATTAATCTAAAAAAAATTAAGAATACCATTAAATATATATTTTCAGAAAAATTTAAGTTTTTATATTTTATAAATTAATTAATAAAATTTTTAATTGTGTTATGTACCGTTATATAAAAAAGGAATTTATGTATTAGGCGCTAGCTATTGGTTATGACATTACATGAAGATTTAATTTTTTTTAAAGAATAATAAACATCCTATGCTAAGGCCTTCCTAGGATAAGTGAGAAATGAATTTGTTTCCTTCTTTTTCTACCGGGATAAAAGACCAGTATAAAAGTGAAGTCTTTCTTATGTTCAAATCAGACATTGGTTGAAAGAATTTTACAGATAGGTATTCAAGACACTCACTAAAGAGACTTACGTGATGTAGCTAATGTATCTAAGGTACATGTTACCTTAGATACGTTACATGCTTTACAGTTATAAAAAATACAGTGACAGAGTTTAAAACAACAAGTTAATGTACTTCTATGATTTGTAAAACAATGCTTTATATCAACATCTCTAATCGGTAGCAGCAAAGAAAGGATATAATCTTTATTTTGCTATCTTAAAAAGGATATTAAAGTTACTAAAATTTGGGAGTTGCTGTTTTGCAGGTACAAGACTACTACACTTCATTCACATTCGTACACATCATCCTTATTCATCCCCTGAAGTAATACATTACGGTAGTTCCAGAGGCTAAACAGATAAAGAGAGAGGCTTACTTTGAATCGTGACTTTCAGATAATTACTTTGATTGATTCAATTCAATTAACTTCAAACATTAACCCGAATTTAATATTTCAAAATTGTGTAATTATATAATTGTTTGGAATTTCTATAAAAGTATCTTGCTGAATAAAATGACAATGCCAAAATCTTTAATAAAATGTTCACGGGATTGCATTACGTCTTAAATAACGGGGATGTATATAATTTACTCTTTTAAGACTAAAATAGTTAATTTTTTAAAATATTTGTCCTAGACGTTTTTTATTCCATGTAAAGCATCTAAGGTAAAATGTGATTAGTCCGATTTGGTCTCTTAAGAGTAGTGATGTTCAGTATACAGTCCCTGGAAACAGAGTGAAGGTGTTACTTTTATATTTAAATATTATTTGTATTTCAATAGGGTTAGCATATCGTTAAAAAAAAATTATACTTAGCTCGGTGAAGAAAGTCCACCGGTCTGGTCTAGTGGTTAACTCGAAATCGCAAATCAGCTGATTTCGAAGTAGAAAGTTCAAAAGTTCTAATCCGAGTAAAGGATCTTTTTCGGAAATGGATTCCTGCAGGATGGCGAAATGTGGAGAACATCTGATTCTGTTGTACTCTCTGAGCAAAGCCTCTTTTATGGGGATTTGAATACTAGATCGTGGATGCCGGTATTCTTTGGTGGTCGAGCATGTAGTTTTTGATCGTGTACGGTATGAGCACCTCCAAGACGCGTGGATTCGTGGAGTAAACCGTGTTGGGCTTGACTTGAATTTGAAGGCCTTAGTGGGTGATGGGAGGGGTATGGGATATTATAGAAGTTTGTTAAGGCGGTAATGTGACTGAGGATGTTCTAGGGTAGGGCAGCGGACAGTCCCCAGAGCTAGAGGAGTGGGATCCGTTTGGATCGAGCTTCCTTGATCAGACCTTAGGGAACTCCGCATAGGGTAGGACGGCTCGTAATTTCAAGATCTAGAGTTCAATAAATACTGTGAACAGGGACTGCACTGATTGATAGGTGGTACGCTTATGACGCCGCGAGGACGGCTATTGACGCCGAAGAAAGTTACCGGCTAGGCATTCTCGTGCCGCGCTGAGATCTCTGATGAGGCCGGAGGTTTTCCGAGGTTGGCTGAGTGGAGGACATCTTGCCCGACAAGTATAAAAACACTAAACGTTTCGAGGGATTTTGAGGACTGCAATTAAAGGCTATGATCTAGGAACTGCAGGGATGGCGGACTACCGGAATAGTCCATGGTGGGCGCCTTAACATAAATATTAAAGATGTTCTTTGGTGGTTGGTTTTCAATTAATCACACTTCTCGGGAGTGGGAGATTGTATAATACTACACTTCATTCACATTCATACATATATATCATCCTCATTCTTCCTGTGAAGTAATACTTTACGATAGTTCCGAGGCTATACAGAAAAAGAGAAGCTCAGTCAAGAAGGCAATAAAGACTATTTCGGTCTTTCCAGTTCCTTATTATATTTAGGATACTTGTTATTCAACAATATGGCCATTGCAATTTCGGAAGTAAGTTGTATTTCATGTCACGTCTCCTACATCCACATAGATGCATCTCAGTTACATTTGTTGTACTTAACATAAATACATACTAAAGTATTATTTAGAACAGCTGTACGAATGTGATACAAATATTTATATTTTTTCGTGCAAATAATTTTGCCATTGACTAGCTTTCAGCTTGAAGCCATTTTTTAAAATATATTAATACAAATGATATTAGATAAAATTTTGCAAAGAATTTCAAGACACGGACTGGAAAAGTTAAAAGTTATGTATATTTTTAATTTAAAATTTATATCTTTGGGATATTTGTTGTGAATTTATTTATTCCGAACTTGTAAGTGGTACTCTACTTCTTTGCAAGATGATAATGTCCGTAAAGGCGTGTTAAGTTCTAGGTTTATCGCGCCAGGACAATTAATTAAAAAACTTAGCTGAATTTTCAACTAGTAGAAATTGTTGTTAAGAATTGAACCGAGTCGACGCTAGCGTTAAAATTTAACTAGTATAGCTTGGTATCGATCTATTTACAGTCCACATGAAAATAAAAAAAAAAAAAAATATCTAAGTTATAACTAGGATACCTAGTATAGTGTATACTAGGTGTATACCCAGTAGCTATAACTAGGATAGTAACTTATTTATAAAAAAAACTCTATAGTAAATGTCAGATTAATAGGAAATAATGTCAGAGAAATATGGAAGGAAAAAAGTAGTTATACATTTTTCTGAATGAAATCTTACAATTGGATTTATCAGTTAAATTTAAGATCGTCAATCTAATTGAAAAGAAAAAAACTGTAAAATGTGTAGTACAGTTATTGATTTATATCAGAGGATGCATAAATCAAAACTATAAATTAGTTTACCATGATAATAAAAATCTAACTATAATTTGATTCGTTCATTAAATTTTCGCAAAACTGTGGACTAGTAAATGAGTGCAATTTTGGTTTATGCTACAGCTACTAACGAATAGGGGTGAATTGAAAGCCATATTCCCCTAGGATAAATTCTTAGGGGAAATGTTAGTTTAGAGAAGGGTCTTTCTAACCTTAGGACTTTATGTACACGATGAGTGTATAGAATTGGTGTATCACCCTAAGCAGCGGGTTTCGTTGTTAGTTTCGTCATCACTCCATCGCTGATTAAGTGACGTTTTTGAAAATTTTGCTTTTCATGGATCAATAGATTGATTTTTTAACTGATGCAATTATAAATAGTTTTAATGAAAAATCTTTTGAACCGTTACGTTAACTGAATATATAAAATATACTTTGTTGCCGGCCTCCGTGGCGCGAGTGGTAGCGTCTCGGCACTTTCATCCGGAGGTCCCGGGTTCGAATCCTGGTCAGGCATGGCATTTTTCACACACGATATAATTCATTCATCTCATTCTCTGAAGGATAAACCAACATTAACGTTGGTTCCGAAGGGTAAAAGAAAACATAATTAGAAAAAATAAAATAAATGATCCATCATTTTGTGTATATGGTAGGTAAGTTTGATTAATCCGGTGACTACATAATTACCGGTGAATCTGATTAATTGCCCCCAATGTTTGAAAATCTAATAAATTTATAACAATTTATTAAATATAACATTTTTCATATTTCATTTTACTTATTCTTCATACTAACATATTTTACAAATTAAAATTACAACTCATTACTGAATTTATTATTTAGATAACCTAAACATCACTGTTTAGTCGAGACTAGCGAGCAATACCATCTTACGTTATATTTGGTCAGATCGTACGTATATCTCACTCGCTTTTACTGTTTAGCCTCCGGAACTACCGTAACTTATTACTTCAGAGCTGATGAGGAGCTGAATGAGGATGATATATAGGAATTTGAATGAAGTGTACTCTTGTACAATCTCTGGTCGACCACTCCTGAGAAGTGTGGTTAATTGAAACCCAACTATCAAAGAACACCGGTATCCACGATCTAGTTTTCAAATCCGAATAATAAAAATAATTACCTTTAATAGGATTTGAACCTTTGGACTCTCGACATCGAAATCAGCTGATTTGCGATGTCGCGTTAACTACTAGATCAGCCCGGTGGGCAGATCTGGTATATCAACATAACCTAACCAAACATAACCTATGCCTGCTTCGCTCGCTATCATCGTTCTAATTGACGTTAAATATACAAATTATTTATTTTATTCACAAACATTGGAGGCGATTAATCGGTAATTATGCATAATCTCCGGATTAATAAAACTTATAGTAATATATATGTATATTTATTTTGGATGGGAGTGGAAAATTGTAGAAAAGCTTTATAAAAAATCAGTGCGGAAATAGTTTTCTATATTTTTTTCTGAAAAAAAGTTCCTTTTATAATCTATATAATATAAGCTGAAATACGAGTAACATTGTATGAACTACTAATTACTGAGATTACATTTGTTTTGTTATCAACAAAAGAGTAGGAAGCCATTTAAAACTTAATGTGAAATCGTGAGTACTTTTTCTAATATAAAAATTTACAAATTTTTCAAATATATTGTTTTTTGGTATTTTTTATTAATTGTTTCTTAATTTTTTCAAATAGAAACATGTAATTATTTTTTTCTCAATTAATATCTGTAATATAATTTTTCAAGTAAATTTATTTCTATTTATAAACGACCTGTTGTCATAAGAATGAATTATAACAAAGAAAATTTTCCAGTATTCATAAAAAATTCAGTAAATAAAAAGCTTGAAATTATCATCGACTTAGCTTTAGGCTAAGTAGAATGCTTTACTTACTTATTATTGAAGTACTTATTATTGAAAGAGATAAGAAAAAAGTATTTTTGTTTTAAATCTGTTCTTTTTTTTCTGTTTATGATCACTGAAATAAAAACAGATATTTAAAAAAAAAATTTCTTTTATTTTTTCATCCGTTTAAAATAAATAAATAAAGTAAATTTTTTGTATAAAAAATAGTATAATAATTAGAATAAAAAAAAGTATTTTTTGTGTAATAGAAAAACAAACCAGCTTCTGAATGATTTTACAGTCATAAATTTATTATCCAAAGGAAGAATGAAATTATTTCAAAGGAAAAATTATATATATTTTTAAAAATCAATTTTTATGACTTTATTTTAGTAATTATATGTAAATGGTTCTTCTAGCATGGAACAATTTAAAAAAAAAAAAATTATTTTTCTTCAACAAAAAAAAAATCAATTAATTCAGATGTATTAAAAAAAATCTAAAGTAATAAATATATTGAAAAAAAAATTAATTTTTAAAAAATGAAAAAGGAAAGTACTTTCTTCTGGAGGGGAAAAATAATTGAACAGAAACAACGAAGATACGTTTAAAAAAATTTTTTTTTTAGAATAATGTAACAAAAAAAAATTAATGTAAATAAAACAAATTACTACAATAACTTTATGTAAGAACCTGTAAAAAAAAAGTTTTCTTTTTTGTTCTCTTAAATATACTACATTTTTACTTTGAGTTTTTCATTTTTATATAACGTGTTTTCAATATAATAAATTAATCGCAAATAAAAACCATACTTATATTATTTGTTTATAAAAGATAAATTTCAAAAAAATTTTAACAAAAAAATATAGCTAAGTAGAATGTAATATATTTTTTTGAAAACAATAAATTAAAGAGAATTAATAAAATAAATTTAGTGTTGAAAGGTTAAAAATTAAAAAGAAAAAAGAAAAAATTCAAATAGTCTTTTTAATTTCTATATTTTTTTCAAAGTATACAGCTATATAGGGAAGTTATAAAGATCTTAAAGATGTATAACAGAAAGAACTGGAAGCGTCAATGATGTCAGAGACCTACTAATGGGAAGAATATTTCATAATGAGATTCATTATGGAAATGAAAAATTATAATTTTTAGTTATAATTTAAACTTTGTTTATGGGACTTAAAGTATTTTCGATTTTTAATTTATAAAAAATCTTAAGATATGTTTTTTAACACTAATTTTAGAGAGAAAATATTTATAGGATGATTATATAAACATTATAAAATGAAAAAGGAATAAAATGGCAATTAAAAATTAAATAAGAAAGAATGAATAAATAAAAATATTAAAAAAAAAAAACGAAAATTAATGACAAAATTTAAAAGAAAAAGATCACCTTTATTGAATAAATAAACTAAAACCTAAACTCTTAAGCGTATTTTTTTTTTGTTTCTTTAGTACAGAGTTTCAAAAGAAATATATAAGAGCGTAAAATATGCAAATACTTTTAGTTAACTAAGAACAACTCCTGTCCCCATCACTTCAAAATCCACCTACCACTTCATCCTAAAGTTTAAACAGAATCACGTTTAGCCTTGTAAAACAGTCTTTTTTTTTTATATAAACCCCCTCCCCTTTTTAAAAGAAAAACAATTAATGGTTCTTTTATGAACTCATTTTGTTAATATTAATGATCCTAGATTAATATACATAATGAAGTTGTAAGCATCTAATGTTGTGGAATATAATTAAAAAAAAGAAAAGAAAAGAAGGCTTATTGGTTCTCTTATTAAGGTAATTAATTTTTTTTTTATCGACGAATAAACAGAAACAAAATACTAACTGATTGTTGATTTATGTGTGAACACATTAACATTATAATTATTAATATTAATATGACAATCATAATAATGCATAATTATGAAAATATAAAAAAATTTGTAATTAACAGAATTAATGAATTAGAATAAAAATGAGAAGAAGATTCTACGTTCCATTTTTAGGATACTGTTTGCTTTTTTATCTGTCTATGGAAAGCGATTTCCAAATATTAAAAATCTGTAGGCTTATGTATGTTTGTGACACTTGTAATTCCTAAAGATTTGCTTTACAATTAACATAGAATAAATAAATATACATTGACTTTTATCTATCGAAAATTAGAGAATCCTATAAAATAAATTGATAATAATACAAAATACCAGATTCATATTATCATAATTCCAAAACTAAAATATCACAATTTTTGAAGTGCATCAAGTGGAATTTAAAGTTTACTAAAAATTATTAGAAAAAATGATTGAACTGAAAAAGTGAAAAAGTTTTTCTTATTTGAAAAAGTTAGTGACTGTTAATAACACAACTTTATTCATGTAACGGAATAAAATTGAAAATGTATTATATACAGTGTTATAGATTTAAATATTTACTATTTATCTGTTAATAACTGTAAATAATTAATTTAATGAGTTTATACATAAATTATTTTCTCTTATATTGTTTACCATTATATTTATATAGATAATATTGTATACTATGTACATGAAAAACAATATATTAACCAGCAAATTTAATCAGATTAAATCAAAAAAATTTACAATAAAATCATTAAAGGTTATCTGTTTTTCCTGACTTTTACAATTTTTTTAAATTTGTTTGTTATATAACTCAATCGGAAAGTTATAAGAAATCTGATATAATTAAAATATTAAAAGTTCAAAAACACAACTGTCAAAAAAATAAATTGCTGACAAACATTGCTCTTTAAAATAGAATAATTAAAGAGTGTGCAGGGGACAAAATGTTGTGTACAGTATAATTTTTCAAATTTTTTATAATTTATTTAAACATATATATATATATATCAAGAAAGTTATATCATATACATATATATTGTATATATATATATATATATATATATATAGTCTATGATATTCCTGCTAACGCGGGGTCATATATTTAAATCAGTTCAACCGATGAGCAGCTACGGTGGAATAAAACACATACGTACATACACTCTAAATATATTACACTTCTTTTTGGGCAGTCGTGTAAAACCGAAGCATCAGACAAAAAGAGAGAATAAGAAGTATCTATAAAACCTAGATTAACTATTTTACCTTCCTTCATCTAAGCAATTATTAGCCTAAAGTTAAGATATGTGACACCCTCCGCGAAGGGAACGCATTGAACCTACCATAAAATTTTAGGGCGTAATCAGCTGGATTCCTGATTGACCGTAAAGCGCTAACCTGAAAGGCCTTCACTCGACGAACTGAAGGAGAATTGCGTCGGAGAAAAACTCAAATATCTTGCGCTAATTTCCCAAGAAATATCCAAGTTTAAAAAAAAAAAAAAAATGTTACCAGATCGGTAACTAGTCAAGAAGTTAAGTTAATAGTCAAATAGTCAAGAGTTATTTTCTGAATATATTAAATGAATAACACAGCCAATTTCTTTGCTAATTTAGAATGAAAGTGTGTACTTTTAGGGATGAATTTCATCTTCATTTGAATGAAATTTGCTAGATAATGTAACAATATAACATAATGTAATGTAGGTTATGTAACATTGATCTGCTTCAATGAAGAAGACTATTGGAAACCGTTTCATTCCCATAGAAAATCTTTGAATAGAAAATTCTAGTAAGATATAATATTAAATTTATTTATTGAGATGATGAACATCGACTGCTTTCGTCATTTTTTCCTGCGAAAATGGAAATTAGTAGTGTATGAAAAATG
>JAAAKQ030123286.1:0-31959 GCA_010016005.3 Zanna intricata | reverse complement strand
CCACCCTTCTGCTCCTTCCCTTCTTCGTGCAACGCCCTTCCAAAACCGGAAAGTTCAATATGACTCACCCTGTATAAAAGACCTCAAAACACTGATTTTGTTCAAAAAAATAATGCACTGAAACTTCAATCAAAAACGATTAATCATATTATAGAGGAAAAATAAATCACAACAGCATCACATCAATACTACTTATTTTATCAAAATGAAGATCACTAACAATAACCTTTAAGTTCACTTAACAGCTGTTAGTATTGTTTAAATTTCAAAATAAATGCAACATTGTAAATACATTAATTGATAAAACAATAGAGTTTAACATACTTTGTTTTCAAAAAAGGAAATGGTTGTACAATATTTAAAATAATTTATTAAGACAAGTACAAAGAAATGACCATCCTCACCACCTATTCTTTTGAGCAAAAAATTGAATTGAACTAAGTTTTACTCAAACTAAGACTGCAAAAAGTATGTTTTTGAAAAGCACTGGAAAAATTGCTTTTGCTAGTGCAAAGTTGTCTCTACAAAAATGTGTTCAGATCATTTAAACAGGAACAGTGGCTTACTACATACAGATGGATGCTGATTGTTTACATAACAGGATGCTTTCTCATGAATTCACAAAAAAAAAGTGTTAACTCAGGAAATTACATTCTTTAGTACTAACAATATTCTGAAAGAAATATCAATAAAAGGCTTTAACCACTGATATAAATGAGTTTGTTTCTAACAGAAACTACAAAGCTGCCAATGACTTGAAAATAGAAACTTTTGTACGTCCGTCCACTGCTATGGCAATCTACTGTACATCCCAACAACCCCATCGGGGAAGACACCCACCAAGTCGACGATTCCGGTTACCACACCACCCCTCCCGTCCTGCCCTGAGGGGCTTTACCGGGAGTCGTCTTATTGACCAGAGTCATCTTATGGCAATCTACAGCAAACGGTATTTAAAACTATTGTAGACAAACTAGGAATTATTTTTTTTTTTTACTGGCCGTTGAAAATAGGAATACCAAAACATAGCTCCTAATTATTATGCAATATATATATATGGATTTGTCTCTACCATATCTGATGAACGATGGAAGTCCAGGAGATTACACTCATCAAACAGCAATATACTTTTACAGACCAAACGCACCAGCCAATAAGATCTTGGTGAAGAGCCTAAAACTTTAAAATATGGCATTACTGTCACAAGTGATGATTAGTAAAAAGAAGTATTCAGAGTAAATTATTATTGTTTGACCAATAGGTCGGTATATGGATCTCATGTACAAATTGGAAAAAGTAATAATAGATGAAATTCAAAACAGAAATTAATCAATTTTGTAAAAATAACACTAAAAGTGGAGATAAAATTGTAAATATAACTTAAAATAAACACAAAATGAATCATTTAAGAATACTGGTTACACTATTTTGTTTTATTATAAATAGGTCTGAATCTAAATGACTTTCAAGAAAAAAATTATGATTTTGAATGTTTACAAAAAATCAACAAAAGTGTAACTCAGTTAATATTTTCCACTAATTATTAATTTCACAGATACAATACTCATGACAGTTTTGCAACCATTTCTAGGACATAAAGAAGTTCACTTCTACTTTAAGTGGTTCAATTACTAGTTAAAATATTTTTTTAATTTCTGTACTATTTTATGAACCTGTAAAAGTAATCTTCATTTGACTAATGTTGAAATATGAAGACTACAGCTATATCATAAAATGCATTGTCTCAAAAAACATTGTAGCTTTTTTCTCAAAATGAATACTAATTTAAGCAAGTTTCATACAGCCTTTATCCTTCTCACATTTGATTTCCAAGTGTTTAGTAATAGGAAAGTTCAGAGAGAAATGTTACATTACGTCTAGCACTGTTAATAACCGTTATTTATCTATGACAACTACCACAAAGTTATCAAAGTTAGCTTTGAGATCACTTAACATATTGGGTGAGGTAGCGATTACATGTCCTACATGAGCATTTAGTGAGGCATCCTATTCCCCTTCAAATTTCCTTTTCTGCAGAGGTGTATTTTTCATCTACAGGGGTGAATCAAATATAAAAGAAAATTTTTTTTAATAAATTTATCAACTAATAATATACACAATTTATACCTTCAACAATTTTCTGTAAGTCTCCTTCACGATTAAAACTTTTGCTAACAATTTGGAAGCTTAAATATGCCTAGTTCATAAAATGTTTGATGACGAATCATCAAACCAATTGAACACGTGCTCCTTGACATCTTCATTGTTTTCAAATCGTCCCTCCCCAAGCAATTCTTTCAAGGTGCAAACAAAAAATAGTCACAGGAGACAAATCTGGATGGTAGAGAGAATTGTCAACAGTTTCCTAGTGCATTTTTTGTTTCAATTTATCCCTTGTCAAAATCACAGTGTGCAGTCTGGTGTTGTCATGGAAAAGGATGACATCTCTCATCAGCATACACAGTCTTTTGTTTCAGTAGGTGGGTTTTATTGACTAACAGCTGGCAATAGTAAGCCACATTAACCATTCATTGATTGTGGAGATAACATATGAATAACCCCTCCCTCAGAATCAAAAAAAATTGCTGCAAGAACTTTTCCAACTGACAGACAAGTTTTGGCCTTCACTGGGCAGTCCTCATCCTTCCTTCACCACTCCTTACTCAGGATTTTTGGGTGTAATGATGGACCCATGCCTTGACATGTGACTATGCAGTTCAAAAAATCGTCCCCTTCTTGCTGAAATTGATTCAGAAGTCTCTGAATCAATAAACCAACCTGATTTTTTATTTCAGTTTTGATTTTCAGTCAGTAACCTCAAAACCCATCAAGTACTAATTTTTCTAAAGCCAAGATGATCAGTGATAATAGATTGTGCATTCCCACAGATGATATCCACTTCTGACATTATTTCCTGAACAGTATTAACCGGCTGCTCTTAAACTGTCTGTCTATGTATACACTTGTTTCTGTAGAAGGGTAGCATCCCTAAACTGTACCTTTTAACGGATTAAAATTTCCACAGGTTTAATGTGCCTTTATTAGTTAAAAACTTAATGATTATACATTATGCAACAGACGATGGAACCTCTTGCTCACTCATGACTATTGACAACAGAACATAGCGGGGGAGCTAACCAAGCTGGTTCTCTCTCCATAAACACTGAACATATTAGATCAAATAAAATGTGATTTTTCATTACAGAATCAAATTTAATGTTTCAGTCACTCTGTGATTTTAAATGTTCATAGAAAAATTTATTCAATTTGCAGATTTTACTACTACTAATTTCAACTCCATCTGGTAATAGAATATATAGAGCAGGTGATATGTAGCTGTGCACATGTGTGCAAGAGATACACAGATAGGACAAGTGGAACAGTTTCTCATTTATTCCATTACGAAAATATCTTGTATAGCTCTGTATACTTACATAGTATATCATTAAGTATAAGATATTTTTATGATAGTTAATAGTGCAGTATTAGCCAGCCACCAACTTATGTGCACAGCAATATGCCATCTGCTATACTTCCTCATGTACTTTACATGTGAAACTGTGCCTTTCACATCCCATCTGGTAGACTTGGTCAACCCAACTTATTTACTAACTTCATGAATATTCTGAACATTGGTAATTTTGCAGTAGGAGTATAGATATCATTCAATTCAAGACAGTTTTTCAGTTTGAAACTTCTAGCCACCAAATTAGCTATGAATTCAACATAACTCTTCTCAACCTTTTTGCTTTTAACACCCGTTACCTCTAAATCACTTTCTTAATTTACTGGTGATTTTATTTAATCCATGAATTATTTTCACTCAAAATCTTCAATTCAGCCTTAACAGATTCAGACCATTTATTCATATCACCACATTTCTGCATAGTTCATTGGTTCATCTTCCGTATTGACACTCACAGAGCTTGTCTCATAATCTTTCAACCAACCTGACTTTGTATTTTTTCTTCCAAGATTTTGTTTTCTTCTCATATTTCTTGTTCATTTTCTTTTGGTTTGCTTTCTCGTTCCTCAATTAAATATTTTGTCCTTCTTGTTCTGTTATCTCCAATTTCATCTAGGTTTCCCTAACTCTCTTCATACTGAATTTTCATTGATCACTTCTGGCATTTCATTACTTTTTCAAATTTTTTTTGTTCATTTTTAGTTTTTATGTAAACAAACACATCTTTTGCTATTTCTACAATTTTGGTTTCATGCACATATATTCTGCTTCTCTTTGTTTCTTCTCCATACCTCATGAACATTTAATTTTACCTTTAACATCCCATTTCAATCTCTTTTGCTTAGGTAAATGTAAACACACACCTTAATCAAGGATGCATAGCTGGTTTACATCAAAAAATTTATTAAACCACAACTCAAACAGTCTTTTTTCCTTCAACAAACAATTTGTAAATGAAACAATTTACTTTTTCATCTACAAATTCCTTATCACCATTTGATCTTAAAACTTTACTTTCATTACCCATAGTGCTCTTTGATATTATTAAATATAGTTCAATTTTTCATACTTTATTCTTTTCCTTTAGATAATACACTACTTTATAATGACAATAATCATGTTTGATCAAGATGAAATATCTAGAACCTGTAAGGTATTTAACCAAATAAATGAACATATTCAATCTTAGAGATGTAACTGGCAAACATGTTTGGACTGAATGATAACCTATGTTGTTTGCCCTTTACACAAATAATATAAGCATCTTATCAATTAGATGCTGGTAAGTTTATGTTATTCTTTATCAAAATATTTTTTCATGTTTAAATTTTGATGTCCTAAATACTCATGCCATATCCCCAAGCTTAGTTCAAAATTTGGTTTTGTAGTAATATTAGCAATCAAAGATTAAGAAGAAATGTAAAAAATCCATAATAAACATTTTACTTTGACATTTGGCCATACCACTAACATTATTATTTGTTGTAAATTTCAATTTGTTTTGATCCAAAATCATATTGTATCCCATACCTGAGTCATGAAAACAAATTTAAATAAAGCACAACTCATTGAAATAAATTTACTTTTAAATCCAGTCACACAAAACATTATTTAATGCTGTTGGAAGTACATTCACAATCATTGTAACTCTTTAAATTTATTTTTCCCATACCTGAGACTTTTATCTTTGACCCATTTCTATTATTAAATATTTCAGTTTCAATTACTGTATAATCTTCCATTAGTTCTCATGTATAACAAAATGTAGTTGCTCTCTCACCACTATCAATAATCTGATATTCTCCAGACAAGTCACCAAACATCATAATTACAATTAATGCAGTACTCTTTATTTTTCTTTTACGTTTGTAAACTAAAGCAAGATTCATTAAGTCCTTGTTTTTTTACAGAAATAGCATGTCTATTGATCTTGTTTATACATAATCTTATCTTTTTTTAAGAAGTCCATATTTCTGCAATTAAAATTTCCTTCTACTTATTGTATTACTTGACAAAGCAACTGCTTGTTTAGTGCCGACTCTATTATACAAACGTTTCTCTTCAATTAACAATCTCAAAAAAGCTTTTGTTTTTCAACTGCAACTGATTCCCATTGGGATATTAAACATATAAAATTCTCAGGCAACATCAAAATTTTTGTTGTAATGATCTGATCTGACACTACTTTACCAAACTGCTTAAATCGTTTAAACAATGTAGCTAGCTACATCTTCACCTTCATATTTATAATTCAGAAATCTCTGTTGTAAGAAGTAAATACTTTTGGTTAACTTTCACTCAAATACCATTCTATTTTGAACACATATCAGAAGTTTCACAGTTTAATAAATTTATCATTGGTTTTTCCAATATTCTCTGGTGTGATAAATTGAAATGTTGGTTACTAAATTTATATCATATTGGTTTATATCAATTGACAGCGAGCATGCAATGATAGGAAGAGTTGTATAGAAGACAATGAAAACAGAGAGTACATGGTGTATCTGAGAGTTATTGATTTTTTAAATTACATTTAAATAAACTGCTGGTTGTCAATTCTGTATTTATTAAAAGCAGTCTGCAACAGGTAATGGACCCATAAATATAATTGTCAACGGACACTGAAAAAATTTTGTAAGATCTTCTGAGATGTGAGCGTGTGGATAACAGAAATTAATGAAGTTAAATGAGAATAAATGGAATGCTTAATAGCTAAAGATCTCTTTGATATTTCCAATGAAAATATACAGAAACCAAATGCTCTGAAAGCTGCGGAATTGTAAAAACATGTACTTTATGATGAACTTTACAGAGAAAATGTTAGAAACACGCATGGAATCCAGGCTTTGTTGCATGTTTTAATGTGTAAAACTGCAAATGAAATATGGACTAGATTGAAAACAATATATTAGCATCAATCAGTCGTGAGTATTCATCTATTACAGCAATAATTTTTTTATTTTTAAGTTTGAAAATGGTATGGATTTTTAATCAAAAATTCAAAATTTAATTGCTACTATTGAGCAGCAGGAACAAAAAATACCTTGCAAAAATGGTTATTACAAAAATAATTATGTTTTTGCTAGATCAATATAAACATTTTATGTCTGTTTGGAAATGGAGACTGACATCAACCAACTCTAAACAATTTAACAGCTAGATTATTAATTGAAGAAGTGTTTGAAATCTAGTGCACACTGTGCTGTTTATTAACTGCTAAACATGTAAATAAGTTTAGTCTCAAATCCTTTCCTTGTGTAAAAGTTGGACATAAAAAGAATCAATGTAAGAATTAAAGTTATATGGAAAATAAAGATATTGTGTGTCATTTTTGCCATATTAAGAGCCATTTATTAAAAGATTGTTGGTTTTGTCATAAGAAATTGTCAGAAACAAATAAAAAATGTACATGATTCAAATGAAAGACTGGCCTTAATTGGGAGTTTCTGAGGTGAATTTGGATACAAAACGGTATCCTGATAGTGGAGCATCTGAGCACATGTGTCACGATCTAGACGTTTGGAAAACATGTGCATCATAATGAAACAACACAAGTAAGAACAGGTGATGGTTCAGTAATCATGACAATTGGTATTGGTACCGTTTTTATTAAATCATACACTGAACAATTTAATAAAATCACCCATCCAACAATTTAATAGTAACAAGATGAAAAATATGCTAATTCTATTTGATTACGGGTAGATTTAGCACACTTTTATTTCTATACACCTTTGATTGTATGTTAACATAGCCAAATACACATCTACCTGATTTAAGAGTAGAAAGTCAGATAAACTTTTTCACATGATGTTTTGCTTGGACAACCAGAATTTTGTAAACCAATATGAATGTTGTACGGCTAATGATGCCATAGTGAACTCAAATAAAAAATCTCTCATCTGCTGGCACAAAAGTTTCGCACACCAAAAATTATCATACAAAACATTTTTTGAATCTAAATGGTATTATAAGTAAAGATAAAAATTGAACATTGTTCTGCGAAGCCTGTGTGACGGGAAATCAACAATGAAACTCATTCAAAGGAAATAATTCATAATCAACTGAAGTTGGAAACATAATCAATGCTGATGTCTGTGGTCCTATGGAAGTTGACTTAACAGGTGCCTCTCATTACATGTTTTATTGAAATATGACTATTCGCACTATAAAGGAAATATCAAACTACTGTTTCTTATAATCCTGAACAAAATGCTCATGCTGAACAAGAAATGTGTATGATCATTGGGGCAATTAGAATGATAGCAGCAAACATCTAAGTTAAGTCATTTTGGGTTAAAGCAGAAAATACAGCTATGTATATGACTGAATAGAACTCATACAAGTACAATGAAAAGTAAAACATCTTATAAATTATGAATAAGCAAGATTTTAATATAGAAAAGGTAAAACCATAATTCAATACAGAAGAGTAGGTACATTTACCAAACAAGAAGAGAAAGGAAACTTTTTTAAGTTATGGTGAAAGTACAAAAGGACCGAGTTTATTTTCCAGATATGAATCCTCATGTTTTTGGGTACATCCATATTGGAGAGAAAATATGATCGATAAAAAGGGTATCCACTGCATTTCTCTTGCTATAGTCTGAACATGTGTAATAATCATATAAACAAGGATACTTCTCCACTAAAGATACAAATTTTATATTAAATTCTTGGTTGTCTTAAATTTTTAACAAAAATGAGTTTTCATACAACATAGCAATGAATTTAAGTTAATAACTAAAAATAGTTCATTTAATTTGGCACTGTACTTGGAAAAAAATCAAACTAGAACAATGAAATTAATGTTAAGATCAGATCATTATAAGTACTGTACATGCAATATGCAAGTAACAAAAGGTGGAGCATGCTGCACTTTAATGAGTGATATGATTGTTACGCATCATTTGCAAGTTGTATCATGATGGTGAGCGCTAACCAATTTAAAAACCTATGTGTAACTTGCAAACAACATCATATAACTATCATGTTTCTGTCACATCAGTTTGGTGAGTGCTCTGCTTTAATGTAATGATACAAGACAGATTCATTCTAGAGATCAGCTGCAGCTTCCAGTTAAATATAATGATTATGAGACTGTTTTTGTTGGTGTGACATTGAAGAACCATCAAATGAAGAAGTTATGAACTTCAGAACTGTTGTTGAACATGAACTTGAACTTCATAAGAAGTTCAGTTTTTGAACATGAACTTCAGAAGAAGTTCAGTTTTTGCTAAGTAGTGCAGGATGCTAAAGACATTGAATTGAACTCATTAACTGAAAATGATGCATGGAATGTTACTGACAGCAAATAGGTTTATAAAATAAATTTAAAAAAAAAAGTTTTTACAAAATACAAATACAGTTTTTACAAAATAATCAAGGCAACATAATTCAATTTAAATCTAGGGTTATGAACCCTCTTTGCCAAACCGTTCATGCAAAAATCAATTGTGTATTTAGTTAAAGCACTCTGCAACATTCTCAATACAATTTCACTAGGTGCCTTTACAGCTTTGTTTATCCATGCAGCATTTTCATTTTCTGGTTTCAGCATCAATCTGTCAATAATATTGAATACACCATATCTTTTTCAGTATCACTTTTGTTTGAAATTTCCATGTAACCACTAGGACCACAAGTAACCACTAGGACCTTCGAACTTAATAATATTAAACATTACACTCAATCCTTGTTAAATTTTGTGGTGTATTACTATTACACTCAAATTCAGTTGCACAACTTAGCAAACCCACATTAAACATTAGAATAATACAGCTTAACCTCAAACAGAAAACATTTTCTTTGTCATAATATTACATAAAATTTTTGTTATACAACATTCTGGGCCCATAACCTATTAAAAATGAAATGAAACATACACATATATTCAATATTGTATAACCATTTAATTAATTTTAAAAAAGCAAATACAATGATATAATGGTCTTTTTAACCATCAATCATATGCATCGATATTATATGCAAGCAAGACTTAAACAAATATTTACCTTACGAACCTCTATATTCTGTACACTTACATATAATTTATTGAAGTCTTTCAACAATTAACAATCAGTTTTGTGAGTTATAGTGACCTCTTCTGATGCTGATCCATTCTGTGAAGAGAGTTTAGAGTTGAAGTTAAGATTAGTTTTGTGGAGAGAGAAGTAAACCATAAACTGACCTTAATAGTTGTCACAGTCAGTCGCTTAAGTCTGATGGTACTCTTTGTAAGGTTATTATCCATCATATAGAAAACTAATAGCATAGAACATACAGTACAGTCTCTCTCTGTAGTGACTATATTTCTATTTACACATAAATTTGGCTAAGTGTTCTAAGAAATATTAAGCATTGCCATAGTAATTTATTCCTATCCTCTCTCCACAAACATCAAACCTTAACTCTTAACTCTAACCTCTCTCCACAGAACAAAGTAGTATCAGATCAGATCTCAATGACTCACAAAATTGGTAGCTAATTGACTAGAGTACAGATTACACGGCGTGGACTTTGACCTTGCGCAGATCAACCAGTAACCAAACTGCTATCTGACATTTTGATCTTGTATTTTCCTGAACTTAAGAACATTTACTAAGGTATTTTAACATACAAACAAAATTGAAAATGATCAAGTAATTGCTCAGAATTACCAACAACTCAACACGAAATAAACAAAAAGAAACTCAGAAAATTTCCTCATACTTTTACTGAAAATATTTCAATTGATGAAATTTACATCACAGATTTTTTGATACTATGAACATTTAACACATAAAATTTACACTTTAAAGTGGATGAATTAAAATAAATATGAAATCATATTCATTACTAGAACAAAAAATAAACAAATTAAGATTGTACTAACAAAGTATATAACCTACTTGTTCTTCTGGAAATGATACCATTTGTTTAATACATTCAAAATAAAATTAAAAACACTAAAGTATCTCATTTTAATTGTTTATGTTCACAAAACAGAAACAGCTAAAATAAATTTCTTTAATTTAGTAACGTGAAAGTAATTTGTTTGTGTAAACAAACTTAAAGAATTATACACAAAATAAAGAATAATTAAAAAATAGTTACAAAACAGATAGGTCTAGTGCTGCATGTCATTAAAAAAAATATATAACATCTATAAAATTTTCCTGTCATTAAAAAAAATATATAACATCTATAAAATTTTCCAATTTATTTTATTTTAATGGCATGTCTCCCAGTAAAGTTTAACTTAAATGAGACAAATTTGAATATAGGTTCTAAAAAATTAAAACTATAAAATGATTAAAAAAATTTTATTTAAATGTTGGGCAAACACTTATATTTACTGGTACATTTCTTAAGTCTATACACCCTAATGTTAATTCACCCACATTAAAAAGGGAGGAATGACTATATATATATCAATATAAATGTGGGAATGGTGTAAACTACAGATTAAGATTTAACCTACTTAAACTATCTTTTAACAATTGTAACTATTTAAACTGTTTATCTGAACGTTATTTTATTTTTAAAATCATAGTGTTTCCATATAACAGAATCTATTAACTACTTATATTATGCACCAAAATTAATCAACACTATTAAGTGTAATTTTTACCAATCAGCTTTCATGAAAAAAAAAATCTGAATGAAAATTTTTATTATAGTTAAATTTCGTATCGTTAAAACTATCTCCTTAAATATTCAGGGTATTGCAATATAAACTTTAGTTGAGCCTTTTTAATACATTTTACATACTGTTAGCTTAAAAATAGTCGAGTATAAAGTAAATCAATAATTTTGTAAATTGCCTTCATCAACATAATAGCAATTAGAGAAATTAAACTTTAGTTTTCATTTACATGTTGTGTTTGTAAAGTTATTAGGTTAACCTACATTCAAGCTAAGAAAAATCTGACATGAATAAAATAATAGTAACAAAGCAAATTTGGTTCAAATGCACTTCAAAATTTACTAAGGTTTTACAATTAAGCACAAAATAAAAATTAAATATCTAAATTAAAGATAATCACTTAACTATTCGTAATAATTATGAACTTAACCAAAAATACAGCAAAACACTGAACAGTTAAGGATGCTTACCTAAAATATGATTTTTACACCACTACTTAATAACAATTTTAACAACTATAGATTTAATTTGCAAGCTATCAGACCACTCTGATAAAATCTATTTTCCATTCAAGAACTAAACAATCCCGAATCACAAAACTAGATGTCTCACAGTTACCGCAACCAGCATCTGCACCGGAAAGTAATGGATACAACATCCGGAATATTAAACTACCAGTTACTTTAAATTTTAAATTTCAAATAAACTTCTTCAAAGTTGTTTCCAACTTGCTTTTTTCTGAAAATAAAATAGTCATTTTACTACAAATATTTACATAGTAGAGATTAAAAATATAAAAGATACACTTGAAACTGAATAATTACAGTTATGTGTTACATTTGCAATTTATTATTTGCAATTATTTATAAATAATGTTTACAAAAGGAAAAATTAATTTAAAAAATATTCGACTTAAATCAAAGATACGAAAATTAAATTGCAGTATCTGCTAAAAATACAAAATTGTTACGTTGGTTGTTTTCTGTGCAGATATCGTTTTGTGGTCTATAAAGCTGTACGCGCGAAAACAGTACAACATAATTTTTTAAAGTTACTCAGTTTTTTTAAAAAAAAGTTGAGCTGTAAAAGTTTTTTAAAGTTGAGCTGTAGACCTATAATGATACGATAATATTAAGTTATATATTAATAATTGCAACATGACTATATCACCTCACGTTTATATTTATATAATGAAGTCTTAATTGTCTTTTATGATTTTTATCCTCTACAACAGCAGCTTTCTGTAAAAAAAAACCATACTTTATTTTTAGACAAAATATTTGATTGATAATCTGCATATTATTTTGGCTCATTCCTCCCAACTAATTTATTTCATTTTGAATGCTCTTCTCCCAGAATTCTTTCCATTGATGTAAGATTCCTGTTATTGTGTTTATGCAAAAAGGATTGATCATACAACACATTTTCTTTAATCTTTTCAATTGTTTTTAAAACTGCAAACTTTCAAAGCTGGTTCAATTTTTTGCAGAAGAAGAAGAAGACGACTACAGGAAAATAAGAGGTTAAAGAATAGCCATTGAGGCATGTTTTGCCAATAATTCATCTATAAAGAATGGTGTGAACAGATACACCCATGAATTTCCATGAATTATAGTTTTGTAACTATAGGTGCTTTTTTCTTATTGCCACTCTCATAATCTGTATTACTCAAATAAAATTCTTTTCTTTTTTTTGTATCTTGCAAGAGAAACTCCTAATTAACAAGAAGACAGTCAACACCATGACCTTTAGGTTTAAGTGACTGTTGCATTGTGTTTTTTTTCTTTAAGATACTTAACCTCTCTTTGATCTGTGTGATAACTGTGTTTTGGTATACATATCATAAAAGTACAGCTATATGTGTTATGCTATAATATTTTTAAGTATGTTTTTATTGTCATTACATTACTCCAAAAATTCTTAGTAGGTAGTAACATATTTCTGTTTGTTTGGTTAATAGCTGTGGCACAAACTTGGCCATAATGTGATTTATTTTCATTTTTTTCAAAATAAAGTGACACAATGTTTTCCAATTCCCCATTTTCTGATATTCATGGACAACTAGAAAAAGATTTTCTACAACAACAGCATTATTTTTTCAATGTAGTCATTATCTATATTATAGTTGTCCATGTTGTTCTGTATTATTATTCTAACTGATCTGAAACAATTAAAACTTTAACAACATGTTTGCTTCATACATTATTCCACATAGACTTACTGCAAAATTTATTAAAAATTACTCTTATAAGAACTATTCATAATGTATTTATTATGTTCAATTCAATGCAGTAAACAAACATTAATAATAACAAATTCAGAAAAAAAAAATCATTGTTCTCAAAAAGCATTATTAAAAAAATAGAACTGACATTTTTACAGAAGTGCTATATACAAGTATAAAAAATTAAGTATTTAAGCTGTCAAAACAAAAATAAAAATAAACACAGCCAAAGTTAAAATTAGTTAAATTTGTTATAAGCAAGTTTGTCTTTATTATACCAGTTGTAAAAGAAAACAAAAATAATTAGTTGTTTAAAAAGGAAAAAAGAATTTATGAAAAATTATATCTCAAAGAAAATTACTTAAAAATAAGTTACGACCACAGATTATTTTAAATGAAAATAAATAAGAAAACTAATTTAAGTTATAAAAAAGTCAAGAAAAAATAATAAAAATATGCTTTTTAAATTTATATAAAAAGAAAAATCCTTCAATAATAGATCTAAAATGGTTAGGTGACCTAATTGTTCTCAGAATTTGATACAAAATGTTCCTTACCATGAGATAATGTGATATGGAAAGAAATGCTGAAAAATTGCCATGAAAACAAATGTAATATGATGTACAGCTCTGTTGGTTGAAAAAAAGTTTCTTTCTTTAAAAGCAAGCTTAAGAATTAAAAAGGTATCATAACATATAAATGTAATATTTATCAATTCTTGGTTTTCACAAATCAACCGTAAAAACATCAGTACATTTTTTGTAGTTGTCCAAGCTACATTAGTAACTTGAATTTTGTAGATGTTTATGTAAAATTTGTTGAATGCTGGCTTCAGATGGCTTTATGAAAAAACCATGCACAGATTGTTTTTGACTTTATTCGGCCTTTCTCACTGATATTACATTTTTGGATACATAAGGGGTGGCTGAAATGTAATGAACACTAAAACTTAGCAGAACAACAAAACATCGCAAAAAGCAACAGGTGCTGGCTGTCATCTTGTATTTTCATTCCCCTACTATTATTAATATTCCAAAACTCATTGACCCATATCATCTTATTTTCTGTCAATTGCCATTGTTATGGAGTTGAATATGCCTGCTACGTTATAGTATCTAAAACAATATACAAGGTCTGTTCAAAATATATGTAGACTATTTGAATTGCTCAGGCTCAGTTGGTTGCAGGGAAATCCGCTTAGTGTTGCCTTCTTCGTACAGATCAGCTGATTAAAAGGCAGTTTGCTGATCAGAAATATCACTGTTTGTTGCTTAGCTACGCAGTTGTTTGTGAAGTGCTATTCGTGTCATATGGCAGATTTTACAATGAGTGAATTGAACGAGCAAAAAGTTGCTGTGAAATTTTGTGTTAAATTCGGGAAATCTGCGAGTGAAACTTTTGATATGCTCCATACAGCTTACGGCGACGATGCTATGAAGCGTGCGACATGTTTCAAGTGGCATGCATGTATTTAAGATGGCCGTCAGTCGATTGAAGACGATGAGCATACTGGACGTCCTTCCACCTCAACTGATGACTTTTCAAGTCGACAAAATCAATACCATGGTTCAGGCAAATTGACGTCTGACTATCAGAGAACTTGCTGAAGAGTGTGAGATATCAGTCTGATCATGTCACGAGATTTTGACCGCAAAATTGAAAATGCACCTCATTGCTGTGAAATTTGTTCCACGTCTGATGACTGACAACCAAAAAGCCTGTCGCATCCAGACTTGTCAGGAATTGTTCAATCATTCAGAGGAAGATGAAAACTTCTTATCAAGGATCATAATAGGTGATGAATCATGGGTGTATGATTTTGACATCGAGACAAAGGTTCAATCGTCCCAATGGGTGGGTCAAACATCTCCCAGACCGAAAAAAGCTCGCCATGATCATTCCAAAATCAAGGTGATGTTATTAGTTTTCTTTGATGCTGAGGGTGTTGTCCACCACGAGTACCTCCCCAAAGGCTCCACAGTGAACCAGACTTACTACCTTGAAGTTCTTAAGCGTGTACGAGACGCTACCCGGTGGAAAAGGTCAGAGATGTGGAAGAGTGGTGACTGGTTTTTTCATCACAACAATGCTCCAGTCCATTCAGCCCTCAAAACTCATGAGTTTTTGGCCAAACACTCCATCACTGTTCTTCCCCACCCATCTACCTGACCTCGCTCATTGTGATTTCGTCTTGTTTCCCAACTCAAAACACCTCTAAAAGAAAGACGATTTGAGACGATACCTGAGATCAAGGCAAATGCGACGAAAGAGCTGAAGAACATCACAAACAAAGCGTTCCATGACTGTTTCCAAAAGTGGAAACACCATTGGGATAAGTGTGTACATAGGGGAGGGGAGTACTTTGAAGGGGACCCAGTCATGTAAGTTATAAAGTATATTTTGTTTTATGACGTTTGTCTATGTATTTTTTGAACAGCCCTCGTATGGTGATTGAATCTTTAACAACAGAAAAAATGAATGCTAGTGACAATCTTCATTTAAAACCAATTTATAATGATCAAATGTTGATCGAAGTACTGTGTGTGAGTAGTTGAGCAATTTCATTTTCTTGTGCATCAGAAACTAGTAAAGTGAATATTTAGGATGAAACTTGAAATGGTTGACCAGTTTTTGTGACTTATGAAAAGCATCAAAAGACAGATTTTTCACTCAATTTTGGTACTACTAAAATACCTTAGGAGATGTATATGTTGTATTTGACAATCCACAATGATCATCTTCAGGGAGCTGATAATTTTATAACATAATAATGCTTGGAAATGCATGTCATGTGTAACCATTGAGACTCTTATGAAATTGTAATTTGAACCAAATTTACACCTTCCATATTCATTAGCCCTGTGATTTTTACTTTTTCTCAATTAGAAAAAGGATGTTAAGAATCATTTCACCATGGATGATGAAATGAAGGACGCAAAAATATTATGACTCAAGGAAGGACCATCAGCATTCTTTACAAATGGAATAAGAAAACCGTTGGAAGAAATGTTTAGCTATAAATGATAATTACATGGAAAAATAAATGTAAGTTTTTGTAATAAATAATATGTACATTATGCCATAATTTGTTTCATTTCACTACTTTTCATTTGTAAGTTATAAACAGCAGTGCATTATATCAGCCATCCCTCATATATACTGTTTTTACGCTATAACCTTTTTTTTTTAATTTGTAGCAGATAGTTTCAAAATTATGAATCTAAGGTTTGATTTCAAGAACTAATGGAGAAAACTATTGTCATACATACAACTACTGAGCAATTACAAAACTGTTGCCACTTTTTAAAAAAATTGTCACCATTAATACAAATTCACATTGGCTACAATCCATGATTCAATTGGAATTAGAATATGCTACTTTATATCATAATTATACTTAAAAATGTCATAATATTAACATATCATCCATTGTATGATTAAATATTACGGTAGATTGACTACATTTACATACTTTTCAACAAAAAATACCAGAAAGATGGGCAGTGCTCAACAAAGTCATGTACAAAGATTTAGAAACCCATCAATGATACATGACTAGGATTCTTTGGTCACATCATGAAGATGCAAAATTCAAGACTTCTGAAACAGTTGATACAGTATAATCTTGACTGAAAAACATTAAGACAGGATGCAAATGGATCAGAGAAATAAGAGAGGATCTGAAGTCATCAGAGACAAGATAAATTTAAATGAAAAATCAAGTACCAAAACATTCACTTCACACTCACAAGAAAGAAACTCACAACATGAACATTTTCAACACAAGAAAGGTCACAGAGATCGGAACATACGAAAAATTACTGGTAGGATTACAAAACCTGAAGAATTTCTTCAGAGACTTGGATAATGTGCTGACTAAAGTGATGAACATAAAAGATGAAAAAAAATGGATTTGATGTATTTTTATAATATATTTGTTCATGAATTCACATTTTAAAAAGTATTACTGAAATAAAAACAACTAAATTAACAGTAATCTAAAACTAATATTAGTTATACATTTAAGTTTTAAATGTTATTTCATAGTTTATGCACATTTACATTTAAACAAAAGATGCCATGATGAACCCAACCCTCTGAGATAAATAAGAATGATAAAATAATAACAATCATGCATTTAATAAATAAATTTTAAAAAATACAAATACAAAGGTTATTACTATTTTTTTTTCATTTTCATTTATCTTTATTTGTTTCATTTTCTATCTAGAGTTAGAAGTAAATCTGATTGAAATCTAGTAAAAAAAAAAAAAAATAATAATAAAAAGATGGCAATTTACTATTATTACAATGACAAACATATAGTTAATGGCAAACCACTGGCATTATCAGTAAATGGTTAATCAAACAATGATTTAGATCAGGATGGATAAAGACTACAAAAAAAGAAGGAAATTGGTACAGTATTGACAAAACAATATAAAAAGTAGTAAATAGAATTCAACCTTAATAGTGTATATATATTTTAATACATTTTAGTAACATACAATTAAGTATCTATTGCTTCAGGGGACTGACTGAATGTTAGATTTTTGCCCTAAAAAAAAGGGGAAAATAAATGGCCTTTACCAGTCATCTTCTTGCAAGTCTAAGAGCATAATTTTTTTAATATTCTGAAAATGATTGCCATGACAAATTCTCTTTGCTTTAGTTTGCACTCACCAATTTATATCTGTCATAAAAGAAGTTTGTAACATAATAAACATAAACATCTATTTAGAACACACTATCATTTTTAAAAACAAATCACAATGGAAAATAAATTATTTATGTATATTCATTTAACAATTCTGAAAGCAGATAGAAGATAAATATAATAACCAAAGTTTGCAAAAAAATTTGGTAATATGAGAATCAGAAATTGATAGCAAATTTGGATAAATTTTTTTTTTCTATTTTTTGAGTTTAACACTGATTACAAATGAAATAATGATTACAAATATACAGAATTTCCAATCTGATTATAAAAATAAAAAATATATTTATTATATGTAATGAACATAGTAAATAAAGAGGCGTCATGCAATACTTATAACTAATCTTCAAGGTTTCTATGAGAATGTCAATAAATGTCCATAGAACACTTCTCGTAGAATGAATAGTCAGTCCCTTCCACTACTGGTTGGACAATTATTTGTGATCAAATGATTATAAAACATTCTCATTGTTCTTTAATTTTTTGCATTATTTGTCAAAGTTTAGAAAGTATAAACATGTAGATTCACAAAAGTTCTAAGTAGAGTATCTGTAGTAGTGTTAGCACTGCAAAGTGGATGGATAGTGTACCATGGCTGGAAGTTGATGTAGTAAGAAACCAGTTCAGCAGTCCATGCTCACACTACATGTTAGCTGAGACGTGTTAAGTGTCTCAAAGTAAATAAACTTTGACAAGTAATATTTTTCACTTTAGGCAGCGTTTGTCTCTTCCTTAACCTCCTGGAAATTTCACTCAAATGTTTTTTGGATATTCTATCTCATACTACTACAGAACATACTAAGCCTTTTCTGAGTAGGAAAACATCTTATTAAATGCAGTACTTCTCTCTCAAAGTCAAGTCAATGACAACATAGAACAAAACCTTAACAAGTTTAGATATAAATTTTTTTACCTACTGTATGTTTATAATAAAATTTTGTATTAGGAATGACTTATCACGTATTGTTTGTACTATATATCCATAGAATGACATCTATACCATTCTACTAATAACAAATTTCGTATTATTTCTGAAAAAAAAAGCTGCCGTGAGTCACAGCGTTTACTCGTAAAAATATGTATTTTAATATTACACTAATTATTAATATTATACTAACATTACACTAATAAAAATCGTAACAGTAATTTTAGGATTTAGTCAGTTATTAATTTATGTACATTCACATCTGAAACTTCTATTTTGCTCATTTGAAGTTAAATCATAAAGCCAGTTTTGACAGTTTCATTCAGAGCAGTTCTTAATTGTGCAAGTACTCGATTATCTACCAAAGCAAATTTTATATACTTCTGTATGTTTGTGATTGTTACTTTCCGAGGTAAATTTAATTATAACTTTCGTGTTAGGAAGTGTGTCATTACTAAAGGTTAATGAAAGTTTCTTCTAATAACGAATTGTTTACGATAATTTGTGTTGACTAGTGGCTGCACTGACATACCATAGACATTCATAAAAATGTTGTCGTGCAGTTAGTTCAGTATTGTTGGTTCTGTTGATCGTTGAGGGTTTGTTGCGTTTGTAAGTTTTTGTTATTTATGGAATTGTATACAACACGTGTGTTAATTATTATTAGATGTTGTTTGTTTGCAAAATAAGTGTGTTCAATAAAAATATGCTTACGACAATATATGCGTTAAGTTCACAAGGGTTAAAGTAGGACAATTCTGTCTTTTACCGAGACAACAATGAGAAACTTGGGAAGTTTGTATTTAAGTGTACTACGATACGTTACGAATTCTCGATATGTTGTTTTTATTACTTTGTTATCGGAGGTAAGTTTTTTATTATTTTCAAAGTAGTTCGTATGTCTTGTAGTGTAAATTAAAAAAAAAATATAAGTTATTAAAATTCATTTATTTTATGTTAATTATTAAATCACACAGCACTGGTATTTCACCTTTAGTTCTATTGTTAATTTTTTCAGTAATGTCCAGAAATAATTAATTTATAATAACAGTATGTGTAGGAAAGTAATTGATGTTCTATAATATTCTCTTTCAAAGTCTTCTGCTGAACTTCATTGGACAGGTGCACATAAGTATTTGCATGGATTATATCAGGCTATTGCTAAATATTGTATGTTTATTTTAAATCTAACCAGGATATAGCCCAATGATAATTAAAAAAAAAAAATGTAATATTTAGTTTAACTGCTTACATTATATCTCTTTATGTTATTTAAATATGCTACATTTGTCTGTGAATATATTAAGAATGTGGGTGTGACTTTGTTTTTCTTATTTCTTCAGGATTAAATTCTTACTTGTTTCATGATTTTTTAAAGTTGATTAAAAGACAGTAGAATGAAATCAGAATAATATTTATTGAGTAGACTTTGAAGTAGAAAATTAAAATGCAATTAATGTAAAATGAAACTCTTAAAAAAAATTTTGATAAGACGTGATCATTGAAATATGTGAAAATAAGTACTAACTCTGTACTGAGAAAGTAGCAGAATGTTTATTTGTATCAAGTATATGATATATGGTATATATATATATATGTATTCAGAATGTTGATATTTTACTATAAAAAAATGAGATAAAGGATTTCAACCTTTATTTACAGTATCCAATGATTTCCTTGAATTTTATAAATTTTAATACTATACAGGTATTTCTAAATTCAAAATCATAAAAAAAAATAAGTATTTTACTTGATATTTACAATTATTGTTGATATTTTTTTTTATTGTTACTTTATTAGTGAATGGTAGGAAACCTATTTTTCTATTTTTTATAACATTATGGGTTATTTTATTATAATTTTTCATTAGTATAGAAATGGTTATATTATAGTAATGGTTTTATTATTTTCAATATCTTAAAAATAAATCTAATGAATCTCTCAATTCACTTTGTATCCATTTAAATAATTTTTTATAGGCTAAAATTCAAATTTGACATGTGAATAATATTCTATTGCCACTTTATTTACAACATGTTACAAGTTATTTGTGTTATATTTGAAACAACTGGATTTTTTCATATCAAATATTCTCTTTTTGGAAAACTTGTCTTCTTACATGTATGTATTTCTGGGAATTTTACACATTACTTTCCATTTATATTGAACAACTTCCTTTGGACTATGAATTTTGTTTTTAACAAATTGACTATATTATGTCAAAGGGATGTACTGCCTAACATAAATATTAATGTAAATACGAGTGATTTTATATATATATATATATATATATATATATATATATTTATTCGTATTCGTGACACAAATTGTGTCAAAAATATAAAACAAGTTGTGTACAATTTTTTATTATGAAAATTCAGAATAGCATTAAGGTTAAGTAGTTTCCTTTGATAATGGAGGTTAACTGATTAAGGTTTAGCCAAAGCTATTTTATTTTTAAGAAATTATATTGTATTTCTCCTTCCCACAAATCATTTATTGATTCTAAAATTAATAAATCATCTCACTTTATAACTAAAACAGTATAATGTACATGTTTATTTCATAAAGAGGGATGTAGGTGATCAAATTACATTGCACCAGATACTCTTAATTATCATATTACTTGTTCACAGTGTATAAATGTGCAACATGGTAATTTTGAAATATAGTCATCCTAAAAAGAAATTAAATTTTATGACTTGCCTTCTATTTCGTTTTGTATGTTGTTTTTAATGAGACTGAACTACAAGATTAGAGTTTGGTTGAATATTGTCAGTTGATTATTGGTTTTCTTTTATCTTGTGATAAGGACTGTTAATGTTGCTATAAAATAATTACTTAAGAAGGTACAAAAACTGTCTTTGAAATAAAATTTATTGGCAAATTTGTTACTTTTTTCACTGTTAAGAGAGAACATAACTGCCTGATAAAAATTGATTTACTTTTATATTGGCCCTTAAGTAGTAAAACCAAAATTAGATTTAATGATAACTGTATATTGCCCTCTGCCTCTGCCTGTGCCTGTGATATCGAATTATTGTAATTCCATGTACAGTAAAAGATGGTATGTAAAGTAGTTGACCGCTCATAGTATTTTTTATGATAAAAATAATGTATATATTCCTCAGCCATCCTGGTTACACAGATTAATTTTTTCAAGTTTAGTATTATGGACCACACTTCTAATAACTTTGTAATCAGAAGGTTACAGCTTTTTTTTTGCGTTTTTTGATCACAATGATTATTATTTTTATTGTTTTCACATTTTTATTTCAACAGTAAAAACAAAATTCATTCGAGTTAAGTAGGTGATTACAGATTGTAGGTTTTGTTGGCCAATTCTCTGCGATGTCGCATGTAATCAGTTATTAGTCTTATTGAATTAATGTAGTGTAAAATTTAATTCATTAATGCATTTTAAAAAAACTGAAAAAAATGTGAGATACGTGATTGGACATTACAGTAATGTCACCTTAAATTACTTATATATTTTATGACAAGTGAATTTTTGACATACACTGTTACCATAATTTATACATTTGACTGATTTTCATTATCATGTTTTTAAGTTATTGTCTGTTATCATAGTTTAGTAAGTTTGGTATTTTCATCATGTTTTTTTGTGGTTTGACATTATTTTAATTTCCTTTGAATCTAAAGTACACTTTATTGGTATATCACAAAAACACTGATTTTTTGCTCTGATACTTTAAGGCTCTCCCATCATAATCGTAACCTAAATAGTAATATTAATTTGGAGGCGATAGTGAAATTTTATTTATGACAAATTGAAGAAGTATCATGTTGCTTTTGCCTTTTAAAAATATATTTTCTTTTTATATGCAAATAATACTTATTTTCAGATATGATTAATCTGTTATTTGTTATTTTAGATCGAAATAAAATGTTAATAAAACTAGTTTTATTCTGACAATATCAACCTATTTGTGTTGCTAATATAATCGAGTATTTTCAGATATTTGTTAGCATCAGGGACAAAAAATTAGTAAAATAAATAGCAAAAATTATTTTAAAAGGAATTAAACAAAAACTTTTTAGTAGTATACTGAAACCATATTTATAAATTGTGTTGATATGAAAAATTGTATGTAAATGGTACTTTGGAATACCAGTTTTTCTACTCGCATAGTATGATGATAGATTCTGTTGTGGGACAAATATGTTGTAGACAGATGGGTTATACCACCATTCTGTCGATCTTATTACATTTCTTGTGATTGGTGGATAAAACAAGACTCTCGTTACACTCATTACCTGAACAAGGATTTGACTACCTTCAGGTCCTGAAAATAAAAGAAGCCATTCTAGAACTCAAAAGACTTATAGTATATTTACTAATTGATCAATTAGTACTGGGATTGGTTAAGAATTGAATGTAATATCAAGTGTAAAACAACAGTTTATAATTAACTGATTATCATACCATCTGTTAACATAAAAGATAAGCAGGTACTTAGATTTTTATTTATTTTTTGAACAATTCTAGATAACTTCTTTTTGCTAATATATTTAATCTTACTTTTATATTCTGTGGTGAAATATTAGAGGTGTAATAATGTTTTTCTTTAAAATAATTTTAGCTGCTTTTAATTGACCCATAAGAAATAGATTTTGTGCATCTGCTGTACATTATTGTTTTGAATTATTTTTACTTCCTTTTGATCATTAATAACATGGCTTTTTTTTTTTTATTGACTATGTCATTGGCCTAATATTAATTAAACAGAAATTTACATTTACTGTTAGCTTAAATTTAATAATTTTTTTATGTCTATTGTTGTTAATTATCAACAATCTTTTTTGTTTTATGTATATTGAGTTTTTTAAAATACATTATTTATATATTGAGTTTTTTTTTAAGCATATATATTGTATTTCTTTTATCTGTCAACTTTGTTATTAAAGTTATTTTTTTCATAATAAATTTTTTTCTTCCTTCCTGCCTATTAACTTGTTTTAATCAGAAGTTTCCTGTTTATTATATCTCTACTAGTTATCCTGTTTTTGTTTTCAAACGATTGTCTGTCTCGTTTGAGAAAAAAATAAGGGACATTAAAAAAAAAAAAAGTCATATTTAGGACACTCAACCGCTTTTTGTAATATAATTATGCGATTACCCTTATTATGTAATGTTTATATTATAAAGATAGGAAGCTCGGTTAGGTATAATAAACCGCTTTCTGCAGATTCTAGTTTTTTGTACAGCTACATAATAGGAAATTATCAAATTGGAGAAGCGAGTGTGCAGAATGATCCTCACCGACCAAACGATTTCTAAATACGCGCAGATCTCAATGATGGCCGGCCGAAACCTGTCTAGTACTACCGGGCAGAAAGAGATTAAAGAGAAGATCTACTTACAAAGGGACTAATGTGACCGAAAACCCCTGTCCAAAGGAGTGCTTCGGGGTTGCCTACAAAGATTGGATATTTATTCACCCCGCAATTCTTCAGACAGTTAGGATTTTCTTGTTAATTTTACTCTGTATCGGAGCTACATATTAATAATCCACAATTTTATGTCGACACTTTAAATACGAACTCTGTTTAGAAAATAACCGAATTTTATTTTTTTAGTTTGTTATTACAGTTTATTGGTCTTTGACCGTTCAAAGTACTCCCCTCTCCTATTCACACACTTTTTCCAGAGGTGTTTCCACCAGCATTCTTGGATAGCTTCAGCTGAAATGTTCCTTAAGGTCCGTGACGAAGTTGTTTTAATGACACCAATAGTCTCAAAACGACATCCTTTCATACTGATTTTAATTTTGGAAGTAAGAAAAAATCGCAAGGAGCCAGATATATATGGCGAGTAAGGAGGCCGAGGGAGGTCAGTAATCTGATTTTTGGCACAAAATTGACGAATTACAAAGCCGAGTGTGCTGGCGTATTGTCGCGGTGAAGGGATTATGAGGTATCACGCCACAACTCTGGTCTCTTTTTACGGATTTTTTTCATGTGACCGTTGTAAAACGCCTTGATAGTACGCACTGATCACTGTTTTACCATGATGTAAGAATTTAAATCGTAAAATTCCATTAAAATCGAAAAAACAGAGAGCAGTCACTCACTTGGGAATTGCACATTACAAATCGCTACTAACAAGTCGCTTTCAAATTACACGAAAACTAAACGAGATATCAACAATCCAAGAACATTTGGTTACAGAGGTTATGTGGAACACAATGCTGCCAACCAAACGTCACTTAATTTCTCTGTTGTGCGTAATTAAAAATGTTGGGTATTTTCTGAACAGGCCACGAAATATATTCGAGATCTGTTCAGAAAACTGCCCTTCGCAACTCCTCTTTGCAAGCGCCTTTCTATAGAAAGGCGCTTGCGAAGGGTAATAAATGTACGGCTGTTAAGTAGAGGGAAAATGCCTTGCTAGAACGGCTCTGCTATACTTTCTAAAAAAAAATTGTTTTTCTTTTAAATATTAAACGACCACCCGAGAATAAGATCACACTTCTTTAAGAAAGTGTTTTCTGTTTATAGAATCGTTCGAATTGTGAAAGACTGCGACTGAACTATGAACTATTCTGCCGATCCCCGTGGTGGATTCATTTATTGTAATGGTAACCTTGCCGAAGAGAACTTGAATCGGCAATGACTGCGGAATTTTTTCTGAGTTTTTGGTGTAAATCCGTTTTGAAGAATTCATATTCAACTATTGCTATTTATATGATTAACCGAAGCCGAATTGAAAAAGATGCGAATAAAGTTTTAGTCAGAGTGAAAATAATATAATTGAAATATTTTACAACTTACCAGTTGGTCTTTTCTGGATTTTATTTTGTTTTATTCCCGGTTTTGTTTTGTTCTCGGATTTTATTTTTGTACTGCTTTTAGAAAAAAAATACATATGCTGGTCGCCATCGTATTTTGTAAGTTATTTAATTATTTAAAAGGAAGTACTTCAGACGTTGAACTTATAGTCTTGTTAATATTTTTGCTGAAGTGTATTATATTATTAAGTGCTCCGTCGTGTACACACGATCAACGTTTGCAGAGAATATTTTCTGAGAGAATCTTGGGAGAGATATCGGATGAGGTTTATAGATTAGGTGATATAATAGAATTTTTTTTTAATATCAAATAAAAATAAAATATACTTTTTATTATATAAAGGGCGTAATGGTGTACTATGATCTCTGCATTGGAAATTATGATATAATGATAGTGTTATTAACGTACACTGTAGGAAGTATTTATTATGTAGTATGTAATAAACCGAGTCGGCTGACTAGCTGTACTAATTGAAGGAGGATAGCTGTGGTAGAAGAGCCTTGAAAAGCGTCTAGGTCGGACTTGATCTGTTATAATACTACATACATATATGAATACGGATACGGTTATATACACTTATATTTCAGTGTTTATTCGTGCGTGTGTGTTTGTACGTATGAACGAACGTCCATACCCATAAATATATTTTTTGTTTTGAATGTCGGCCGATTCTGAAAGGGTTTATGAAATTGCTAGCTTTATTTTCACCGTTAGGAGAGTAAGAAGTTGAAATTAATAAACTGATGTATTAACAATATCGATTACAATCGTGTTATTTATCGAGTTTAGGCTAGGAAGATGACTCTTTAAGTTTGTTAGTGAATTTCAGAATCTTGGCTTTCTGGGTTTTCTGAAAATAATGTTAGCAGCAATCGGGCTTGTTCTGAATGCGATTTAATTCCTTGGAAATCAACCTTATTAGATAATATTTTTAGAAATTAAGATGTTAAAAGTGCATCCAGACTTTAGTCTGTATCGTGGTTGTGTTTTACTATTGTAGTCTAAATCTTCCTGTCGGTATGATAGGAGTCACTAAAACATAATTAATTTTGTGACACTGGTAGAAAAAAAATAAGGGTGGGACACATCTTGACGTACATAGTGTATTTTAGTCGGGTTTCAGCTAACCTGTTTTGGGGGGGGAGGAGAAGTTATAATAAAAATTAGATAATGCGAGCTTTCTGGTGGACCGTAGATTACAACTTCTTTACGACGGGAAGTGTAGAATATCTGCGGGACTGTATAGAAAATTGAAGGTTTTGAAGTTAAGATAAAATGCCGACGGACGAACGACGAAGCCAGAATTTATAGAACACCGAATTTAAACGTCGGCTTGTATTAACCGACACATGTTGTTAGCCGTTGTTAGTTATCGCTGTCTGTAGTAGGAAAAAAATATTTTTAATCATTTAACTGTTTCGGAGTCCTGCAAGTTTAGAACTGATTTTTCCCTAAGCGTTCGTTTTAGTATTTTGTGAAATCTTTTGTGGATGGATGTTCATTATTAAACCGGTGCGGTTGCCCTGTTGCTTTGTGACTGGTGGCTCGGCCTTTATTTTAACGCATGTTTGATGAATACCAAACAATACTTGTATATTATGTATATGTCTGTATTAAATTTTTTGTAGTCGTTTTATTGTATGGCACCCTATATCGATGATTTATAGTTGCATTGTAATGCTCATCCGTTTGGGCGGTAATTCATTCGTGAATACCGTACTATTTATAAATTATATTTGTATTTTGGGGATAGAAATGTTTACATCTTATAATATACTTCATTGAAGAATAAAAATTTGTCTACTAGACAATTGCATTAATTGCTATTTATTACATTCAGAATCGTATATTGGTTATGGATTACTTTACTACTACATCAGTTTATTTTTATTTTTTTGAATAAGAGGACTTGATTTTTATTTTTTTATGATTGATGTATTTGTTTCTTGTGTGCGTGTGCACCCGTTTATATGTACGTGTATTATCTTGTACGTCTGTTTTAAATTATTATTTTAGTTAGCTTGAAATGAGCATTGTTTTTTGTTCACTATGTTTGGTGACCAAAAACCTATGTAATTGTTCACCATAAAACAAAAATTGAGCTGTTGTATGGTATGACATTTGTCGTGCATACATTGATCGACTGGAGTGCATTATAGAATTTTCCTAAGCTTACTAAGGCAGTCTTGTCATCGATAAGGAAAATAAAAATTAAACTGTATGCGTAATTGAAATTGAAATTAATCAAGATTTGTCATAGAAACATTTTAAGAATGAAATTTGTTTTAATTCTGTTTTATTTCTTTCTTTATCTGTTTAGCCTCCGGAACTACCGTAAGGTATTACTTCAGAGGATGAATGAGGATGATGTGTATGAATGTGAATGAAATGTAGTCTTGTAGTCTCAGGTCGACTTCTGTTTTATTTCAAAATCCCTTTTTTACCGATATGTCTTTAAGTTTAGATTAGATTTAAAAAGAAATTTATTAGATTAGATTAGATTTATATATGTATTTTATAAGATTAGTCTTTTGGCCTGCATTCATTAATTAAATATCAAAAAAAGATTGACGATTCATCATTTGGGGTATTTGTTTTTAAAGTATGTTACGCTTTATTTTTGTTGAACAGATTCATGTTATAAGTTTCTATCGATTTGTTTTTGAAGTCGATATTTCAACTATGACAAATAAACTTTTGATTTTTCAAGAGTTCTTATGTATAAATATTATATAATCAGATAAGAGATAAAAGAATGTCGGACGGGAAACAAGCACACAAAAGGATATCAGTTTTGAAATCCAGTACATTTTGGGGCCGATTTAGTTCATCTTTAAATTAGACTGAGATATTATTATGATTTACTAGCTTTTTAGGGATTCCATTGAAAAACCAGGTAAATGCCAGGAATTTAAAAATTAGGTTTGTTTTAAGAAAATAGAATTTGTAGTTTACTATTAATTTTCCACTGAATAATTCTTGTTACTTATTCAGATTGCTTATTTGTAGCTTCTCATCGCTCGCATGTCCTACACTTCCACAGATAAAACCAGTTAGGAATATATTTGTATAAAGTTTGTTAAAACGTTTCTTATATCAACGTTTTAAGAGTTTTAATACACAAATATGCAAAATTTTAGTCCAGTAATGGACTTATATTGTCATGCGGTCTGAAATACTATTCGACTTATACTACTAACCGATTGTACTTGTTATTCGGTTGAAAAAAAAAGGTTTATTCTTTTTTTATTTTTTATTTTGATGGTTAAACAATCCAATTGTTTTATGTATAACAAGAGCCGGTTCTCAAAAGCTATATTACTTCGGATGAAGTGAAAATTGTTAATCAGTTTTTATAGTTAGAACGTGCAATTCTCTTAAATTTCCTTAAAAAAATTTTAAATGTTAGTTGTCACTTATCAGTACATAAGTGACAACCATGTGGTTAAACATTTTGGGGAATGTATTTAAAACTTTGCATTTCTTTTTTGGGGGACAAAAACTCGGTTACGTTTTAGGTTGTAGGCTGTTTACAAAAAAAAAAATTGCTTACATTTTATTTGCAGGATTTCTCATATATCTGTTGAATGTCGGTTGAAGAACAAGTTTACTTAATAGTTTGACGATTCGCGGTATTTAAGTATCCCGTCATGTAACGCTCTTAAAGTATGTTACGTGTTAGTAGTGTGTAATGTGTTCCATTTTAGTGGGTTTTTTATTAGATTTTTTTCTTATAAGATTTCTATGATCTGCACAACTTTCTCTTTATGATTTCATCGTAGTAGGTCCGTGACATTTTGCTTAACATGAGTAACTACTGACAGTGATTTATTACGATACTGTGTTGTATGTATACCCGTAAAGTTTTTATCTACGTATGTTTTCCTGATTCCTCGGTAAAATGTTGAATATTTACGGATTCTATTCTTAGATTGCTGCGGTTTAACCACAACTTTGATGCTACATTCCGGAAGCTACCTGGAATTAGTGAAGTAAAGTAGAGCGCATTCACTATAAGTAACTATTAGTGAATCCCGTCATTTATTAACCTGTATCCGATCCGAATATTTTTTATTAAATTATTGATGTATGTACGATATTTAGGGCTGTATGAAGCCTAAGTATTAAATTTTGTTTAATGCATTGTCCCGTGTTATTATAATGTATTTTTAATAAATAAAAATCTATTAAGATATTGTTACATTTGTCGCACTGTATTTGTTTATGTATTAAACCTTGACCTTCGTACTGATTACATATCACATTCATCAGCCAGGCCTCGGTCAGGATGCCCCCGATGCAAATGCCCGGTCGACATTTAGCTTCAGAGTAAAATACCTCAGCAGCAAACGCCCTCGCCATAGGCTTGGGTTGACCTACACGTAGCCCTAAAACCATATAACCCCAGCGCGGAAGCACGAAACCTCGCGCCTACTCTAAATCAATCTAACCACCCATGTGACTTTGAATGTCATATACGCAACGATCAAATCGATTGGAGATCAAATTCTCACTCAAAACGCTGCTCGCAGCATTATATTGTGACATCTGAATTGTGTAGAAAATTCGCTAAAACTTATCACCGTTTCATAGCGATTTATTTTGCGTTCGGAAATGTCGTTTATCTGTCAGCTGGTTCAATTAACTAAGTGTAAATAGTGTTTTATTTAACTTTCTTACAAGTTAAGTTAGCTTTCTAAAATTTTTATTATAAAAGTAAAGTATACCTTGAAGTAGTACTTCCGACATTCACTTTAATGACTTCCTAAAAAAATTCTGATCCTATTCACATAGAAGGTAGCGTAGATAAATTTTAAACCTGAATAAATGAGTAAATTTTACGGTTTATCCAATGAACATGCTGGCTAGGTTTGTTTTGTTCAAAACATCTGAGAATTTCGAGTACAAAATAATTTCGTAATCTACATCTGGACCGGATTTATGAATTTTTGAAGTCCTGTATTTGAATAATTTCTAATAACAAATCATATTTTTGATAATATAATTTGATTACAAATTAGCGTAAAATTCGTTAAATTTGTTGCTCAGTTATAGTACTAGCTGCAGGACGTGCCTACGGCACGCCTCCGCAGCTAGGTCCTCCGGGCAGGTTGCCTTGGAAGGTGGCGTCTGAGAAAGGGATTATTAGGTGTCCAAAATTGATTACCTGTTGTGTAAAAATACTTTTTTTTTGAATGATAAAAATTGATATAACGAAAGTTAAATTAGAATTTAACTCTAGAAATTGATACTAATGAATCGGGATTTTCCGCTAGTGATCGGTAAATTCCAATGCTTACTTTTTGGTTATAGATCATTATTTTGTGAAGGAATCAAATAAATAAAAAATTGTAAAAGAAATTTTAAAACACCATTCTTAAATTAAATGCACGAGTGTTTGAACCGCACTCTTTAAACCATTCATCACGCATGAAAAAAAATTGGCAAAAACATCAAATTTTTGATTTGAAGTTATGACTATCACATCACCATCAAAACTTGTTGTCAAATCCATTCTGAGAGACCGTCCTAAAATTATTTTTTACATTTTAGTGCGTTTAATTTATGAATGGTTTTTAAAAAGTTTTTTAATATATTTTTTAATTTTATACTTTTTAATAGTTTTTAGTTAAGTTTATAGTTCATAGCTGCGCTAGCGCACAGGTTTGAGCATATTTAGCGCAAGATCGGATCGGTACGTTTTATGGTAGGTGAGTCCAATAAAAACATAGGGCTAGACGATTTAATTTCCGGATAACCAAGATCCGATCGATCAACAGTGTACCCGATGCGTTAAACAGTTAGCGCTCCACCTGCTGATACACATGCTGTTTGAATCGGAAAAATCGGACGAGCGGTTGCCGAGATGGCACGGTGGCACTCCATCGCACCCTCCCCAATTTCCGAACGACGCCCCGGGAGCACTTGAAGATTTTATCCGACGGGTACCGCTGGGAGTGGATGGGATTCGTCCGGGAGGGGGTCGAAAAAACTTACAGGGCTAAGACCTACCGTTTTCGAGATATTTGTGATTTTCGTCCGAAAATTCGGATCCGGTTAAAAAATACTAAATTTTCCCAAAGTTTATATATTTATATACAGAGTGATTTAGGAGGATAGGATACTTTGACAACTCATTCTAGAGGCTAAAAATAAGAAAAAAGTTCATATAAACATAGGTCCGAAA
>JAAAKQ030123275.1:0-13720 GCA_010016005.3 Zanna intricata | reverse complement strand
GGCTCGCCCTCATGTTTTTTAAGTCCACACACACTTAACTCTTGTCCCTCACACTTAGCTACAGTGTGTCCAAAGCGCTGGCACCTGAAGCATCGCATTGGCCTGCGGTATTAATAGTAATAATTTATTATTATTATTACATATTCATATAATGAGATTAAAGATAAATTAGTCAATTTATTATTTACTTTTATTTATTTATTACAAAGATATTAAAAAGATACAAATTAAATGTTAATTTCAAGGTCAAGACTATCTAAAATTTAATTATTTTTGACAAAGGAAAAATGTAATCTATGATTTTATATTATTAAATTATTCACAAGTTTTCCGAGAATGGTTTGTTCTTTAATTTTTTAATTAAAATAATTTTAATTAATATAGATAATTAATTCTTTATCAATAATAACATATCCAAGTTAGTGTTATTAATTATCTATTTTAATCTTAATTAATTAAAATGAATGCATTAGTACAAGTCGTTTGTTGCATCAAGAAGCTCAGCTTTGGTTGTTAATGCAGCTGCTGTATTTGCACTAGTTTTAGTTAAATTAAAGAAAAAAATAAAAGTAGAGTTTAAAATAGTGAATAAATTAAATTAGAGTAAATTCGTCGATCCAGTTGTGTTTTCTTATTTAATACCAATTCCTTTGCCCAGCGTTTAATTTCTCTATTCCTGGAGAATCAAATTAAGCTATTATATATCCTAAAAAAAATCTTTTTTTTATCTAACCAAATATTAAAAGATAAAACTTATTTGATTTACAATGTTAATTAACTAAAAGATAATACAAAAAAATAATTTAATTATTTAATAGTTATTAGGGATTTACTTTTTCATATGAGAAGCGCACACTCTATATATATTAAAGCAAGAATAACGTAATTGATAAAAATCTGATTGTTAAATCATTTACATTGAATTATTTATTTAAGAATAAAAGTATTACTTTTAAAAGTATATGTTATTATTTAATAAAATAAGTATTAAATGAAATATTTAAATTACTTATTTAAAGTATTAAATAAATATTTTTATTTATGGTTTTCATTCAAATTGAATGTAAAAAATGTTTGCTACTTGTAAATATTTTAATGAACTACAACTTTAAGATCTGTTTAAATATTTTTAAAAAACTTTTGAAAAAAATTAAAGAAATGTTTTTTTTTTTTTCAGACGATTAGAACATTCCTACCAGAAATGAGGAAAAGAAAGGAAGGTCACATCGTAGCCATTGCTTCTATGTCATCATTTACTGGATTAGCGTACAGTTCAGCTTATGTTTCTTGTAAATGGGCCATAAGAGGTATAAACATACAAATATACATTAAATTGTTAATTCTGTTAAAAATATGTTTAAATTTAAATTCTTCACGTACGATAATTTTAATTGAATTAACAAAACGAAATGTTTTAATTCAACCCTTAAGAAGCTTATTTTATACATTTATATCCTACTCACAAAAAAAAAGAATGAACCGAGTACTATAATTACTTTTTGTTTTGTAGGAAAATATTAAGTTTCTCTAGTGGTCTTCAATATTTCAGCAGATGATTTAGTAAATAAAAATTAATTGGTCAAAATGAAAATTTGAAGTTACTAAAAATTATATTGTTCATTTCACTTCTCATCATTACAAAACATTAATTTGTTGTATATCAATAATTTACTGATTCGAGTCATTATGACGATGTTAAAAATTTTTCAACTTAAGGTTTTGAAATTTTGTTTAGAGAAAAAATTATTACTTCAAAGATAACATTTATTTAGCATAACAGAAAGCCGTTATGTTCTCTCATTTTTTATTACTTATCTTCGCCTTAATTTTTCAACCCTTAACACTAACTTCTTCCATTTTATATTCTTATATGCGAGCATATTTTATGTAGTCCTAACCATATTCTGATTAATTCACAACATAAACTTGTAACTTATGCGTTAAAAGCTTAAGGATTATGAAATCAAATCAGTAAATAAAAAATTCCATATGTGAACGGGATTCGAACACGGGACATTCTGTATAAAAGGCTGAGACTTTTCTACTCCACCACGGAGGTCTGCAATTGGTTAAGTTGTTTGTTTAAATTTAGCTCTGATTTTAACAATTTTTAAATTTAAAACTGAAATAAATATTTTTACTTTTTAGTGCATTTTTTGACCAGGTTTTATTATTACTAATTTTTAAATTAATTTTGTTTAACAACAACCCACTCTTTGTTTAGTCTCTTAAAGTTTAGTGAAAATATAGTTATATTAAAAATTAACACATCAAGAAAGTGATATACTTATACTTAAAACCATACCGCTTTGCATATTTAACTTGATCTTGAAGTATGTGGATCGTTGTGAAATTGTAGTGATTAGATACGATTTCAAAACGGCAGCCAGAATATAAAACATTACATATAGAATTTTTTTTTTTTTTTAACTTCAATGTATTTCGTAGAAAATAATAACTCGACCTGCTACATCTTCCCAACTTTGCGGTACCGTCTACAAATGTTAGTAAGATCAGTATAAAGAAGTTACTATGCCAAATTTGAAGATTTTGGCCCGGTTAACCCCCAAGTTAATCTGAACATTACAAATTAATCCGAACTGACACTGACACACATAAATACAAACGCATTTTTTTTCAATGTTTCATAAATCTATGAGTCAAAATACAAGATAAAAAAAGTTAGAATCATATTTATCACTGTTACAACACTTTCTTCTTATTATAGTAACTGGAGTATACTACATTACTCGTTTAGGGAAAGTAAAGACAAATAAGAATGTAACAGTTTTATACATTTTTAATGAATTTTTTAGGTATAGCTTCATTATTTTCTTAATAACTCTGATTTTTGTTATATAATTATTCAACATAGGTATACACAAAATACACATTATACAACTAATAGATATATTTAGATTTATAGATATTTATACATTTATAAATATTATACAAGTGTATATCTGTTTAGAATACCCGCTTACTATGGTAGGCGATTCTAAAGTGATACCCAGTTTCCTTTCTACATTATGGAAACGGAACTATGTACAACTGAATGTGCAGCGATCAGTTTACAGAATCTCTTTGGTAGCTATCATTGTGGTCATGTGACGAGTTGAAGAATAAGCAGCATGTTTAAGTCATGATCAGGAAAGTGATATACTCATACTTAAAACCACACCGCTTTGCACATTTAACTTGATCTTGAAGTATCTGGATCGCTGTGAAATTGTAGTGATTAGATACGATTTCAAAACGGCGACCAGAATTTAAAGTATTATGTTATTCATGAAAAATGTTATTTTTTTTAACTTCAATGTATTTCGTAACAGTTAAAAAAAATAATATATACATTTTAACATGTTAAAATATTATTAAAATCATGAAAACAATTTTTGTGAAACTTTAGAAAATTTTATTCGTGACTTTTTTTTTCTTATTCAACATAGCCTGGTTTCAATTTGTGCATATGATTGTATTTAGCAAAGTAATGGTTGTAATTTATTTGTAAAATTATTAATAATTTTATATTGAATTAGTATACAGAATTAACCAAAAGAGTATGGAAGCAAACGTCGAATAAATTCCACAAAAACAATAATTAAAAATTATTTTTTTTGTACATGGCTAGCAAACACATAATTTATAACAAGATAAATGTGTATAAATAAAATAAATTTTAGTTTTTGAAGAAAAAAACGGATTTCGGGTAATGTGTTCGGAATGTCTCATGATGAAACGGAAAACTATCAGGTCATGTTCTACAAGTGAAATTAAAATAAAAGTTTATTTATTGGTCCGGAAACTAGTCGTTTTCGAGTTATAGGTACAGAAAATTTCTCCCTAATATCTGCTACTACGGTAAAATGTTGGTATACTGAATTTGTTGGAATTTACATTAAGGGAAAAATTTTATAGTTTCAAATGATCTTAAAAATTGAAACAGGTTTCAGAACTCTAATAATTTTTAATAAAGTTAGTGGAAAACAGGAAATTGATTTCTTAAATCATTATTTTTTTTTGTTTAACGTACAAAAGTTCATTTAAATGCCAGTAAACAAATTTAATTTTGCAACAAAATATTTAAAGAATTTAAATTTGAGAAATTCTTAATAATATCAACTAACTACTTGCAGAATGTGCATAAACTACTTGTTTTTAACAAATTTGAGTTTTATTAAAAACAAACAGTTGACAAACAATTTGAAAAAAAATACTATGTTATAATTTTGAAACGAAACAAGAATCATTTTAAATTAACAAGCATATGTCATTTCGTAAAATTTTCTGCCTTTATTTCGCTATTTTCTTGTATGCTTTTAATTTGTTGACAAGGTTAACCCGCACTTACTATCATTCATCACCTTTATACTTTAACTTTTTTCCTTGTAATCTTTTACAACATAAATCCAACAAGTGTATGTTACTCTTTTTAGTACATGGCTTAACCAATTACTTTTTATTGCTCTTTCCATTGTTTCAATTATACAAATTCATCACTTAATCTTTTCCCTTCTCTTCACAAAACACTTATATCTCAAGTATATTTAATTTCGTTATTCTTTTTTAATACAGAATTTTCATTTATACAAAACCAACACTTAAAAAATAAAATTTTTGTTTAATTATGGATTGAATTTTATTTATTTAATATTTTATTACATTATTATTAAACAGGTTTGATGGAAACTCTTAGAGATGAAATAAAAAAAGATGGGGATAATGAAAATATCCACCTGACATGTGTTCATCCATATTTCATCAACACCAGTGGTGACTACACAGAAAACTGGAGTATAAGGTGATAATGATGTATTTAGTTGTAAGTTTTTAGTATTAAACTTTTAGTAAGTATTTAGTTGTAGTTTTAAATTTTAGTTGTAGACTAGTTTAGTGTGATAGTATGTTAATTAATGGTGGAATCAGTTTTTTGATTCGAATCCTAAAAAAAAATTAATCCGGCTATATATTTTACATAAGAAAAAGTAATTTACTCTTATAGTATTTCTATTAACAAACTTTAAATTTATGAAGCAAATTAGCCAGAAATAAAGCTTATAATAGAACACTGAAATCAGATATATTATCCTGTTGATAAATCATCAATCAATAAAGAACACAAATCATCTGTTTCCGCACAAGTTATACTTCTATGTTAAGAAAAGGGTAAAGTATAGTGATCATGTCAAAAATGGGGTATCGGGTTTTTAAAAAATCTATAAAAATTTTTAGTCCAACTAATTCATATAGATCAAAAAAACCTGCTGTATGTGTGAATGTATACGCGTGCGTATATACATGTATATGTCACACTGCCTTTGGCCTTATATCGCAAAATTGACTATTTTTTTCATAATTTCTTCCAAATTTAGCTCCAATATTTCTATATAAGCACTCTTTTTATGGATGATATAAATTTTTTTCACAAATTGTTAAGGGGTGGGTAATATCACAAAAAACCTATTTCGATTTTTTTATAGTCATTTCAGAGAAAAAGTTGGTAAAAAAAATTTTTTACCTGCAATGCACCATAATCAAAATCAAAATTGCTTCTCAAAAAATCAATCCTCTTAAAATTGAAATACATATTTCTCATCTTTTGCTCTGTTTGCCACCGGTTTAAATATTTTTCAAGAAATTTTTGAAAGATTATACTAGAGCTATATTTTTATTTTGTAAATTATAGACCAGGACCTAAAATGCAGAAATGTTTTTGAAGTTTTTTATTGTATTATTTTACATTTAATTGAAGAAAGTAGCTTTAGAAAAAACTTTGCTTAAGCCTAACCTATGTATGAATATTTTTAGAATATTTATTCTATTTTTTTTTGGGGGGGGGGGAGTTTATTGCTCTAACTCTTTTAATTTTTGTTATTAAGTAAATATTTTTTGTTAATCACTTAAATGGCTATTTAAATTAGACTTGGTTTGCCATCAAATTATATTCCGGACACAAAAAGGGGGCAATCTTTTTAACTATCTTCATAAAGGTTATTCTTTATTTTTTTCAATATTATTAAAAACAATTAATTTTTTTTATGATTATTTCTTTATAAATAAGATTTTTCCACGAAGTAAGAAAGCCCTTAAAATTAAAAATTTGATTTAAAGTTTGGGAATTTTCATGCTTAAATCTTATTTTGGTAATAATGAATGAGTTCACCAGCGTAGTCTTGTAGTCAGCGTAGTCATGCAATACTTTACCAGCTTTTGTTAATATTGTTAAAAGTAAATAAATATTTTTAACAGATTTATAGACACAATTTATCGGAATACAAAATATAGTTACGTGATTTGCTTTATAAATAATACTAACAGCTAAAAATAAATATTTCTTAAAAATAAAAATGAGAGGTTAGAATTTCATAACAAAAAACGTAAATAGAATTTTAGCATTATAAAATATTATTCCTTAAAACTATTAGTACTAGAGATTCAGACGTGCCATGTCATTACATTTTCACAAAATATTGATTTTAAACAAAATTACAAAAAATTTAGATGAATAAATAAGAAAGATTACGTCTCATTATTACTTCTGCATTTAAAATGAGGCATTTAAAAATTACTTCAAGAATCTTTCTCCTTGTTGAGAAATAGCTACTTCCTATGGAGAACCACCAAGAATCTTCAATGGCCTCCACCCTCATTTCCTCCTTTAAAGACGTTGGATGAATCATGAACTCATAGCGACAAAGAGAAGGCTAACCAATATGCTGTTTATCTGAGTAAGATCTTTGAGCCATTCGACATACAGAAGTCTGGGGTGGAAGAGATTCTAGAATTCTTGTGCAGCTCTATTCCTCTGAGTCTTCCAGTTAAGCTCTTTTCATCATCAGAGGTTCAAGTAATCAGGAAGGAGGAGGATTCACATAAAGTCCTAGGCTTTGACTTAGTTAATAAAAACACACTACTTATCCTTCATTTCAAAGCCATCGTGTACATAACATGCCTCTTTAATGGCATCATGCACATTATGTGCTTGCCTATATAGTAAATATTTTCAAAAAATGGCTTCCGAAACCAGGTAAATCGGTACTTGATGAATCTTCGTATAGCCGATAAGTCTATTAGTTATATTGTCTAAAATGTTTATTTTTTCAGCGGCTGTGGCGTATTCTAGAGCAATCATGTTATTTCTGATCATTAATTCGGCTTTCGAAGTTATCAATCTACAATTCAGAAGACGGATAGACGCATACCAAGATTATCAGCAAAATTATCAGCAAGGTTATCACCACGTTTTTGACAAGGTCTGATTGAAGCCTTGCCTGTTGCTCAAATTAAAAAAAATTCCTACCTCAACCGTATTACTTGGTTCTGCGTTTTTCGCGGACAGACGTTTCATGGGTGAAGCATAATAACCAGTTATGTATGTTCTTTAACACAAAGTCGGGAATTCTTCAAGGCTCGGTTTAAGGATATGTCTTATATTTCATCTTTACAGAGGACCGGACTGTGTCAGTGTCTCTTCATTTGCCTATGACACGGTTATCCTGGCTGTCAATGTTGATCCAACTCTAGCTTCAAGTAAACTATAAACTACAATTTTAATTGAACAAAATCAATGGATGGCTATCTAGATGGAAGATTAAGGATAATCAAGCGAAATTGAATCATGTGAGGCTCACAAACAGGAGAGGAGACTGCCCACCGGTTCACCTAGATGATGTCTTCAAACCGAATGTTGAAAGCTACGGTACCTTGGACTTCATGTTGATCGTTATCAACGCGGAATATCCGTATAAGGAAAAGAGAAGACAACTAAAATATTAGGTTTAAGGAAATATGATGGTGCTCAGGAGGAGATTACAGCTTCCACTAACTTACAAGCACTTTTAAACACGACTATTCTGACGATTTGGAATTAAGGAATCCAGTTTTGGAGTACTGAAAACAGTAGTAAAGTTGAATTAATACAGCGAGTTAATACGAGGAGAATAACAGAAACGCCTTCGTTCGTAAGAAATAACCACTTGAATTATTTATGTATTAACCTTCTAAGCTGGCCACCAGCGTAAAGATTGCAAGAAAGAAGCTAGGTGTCTCTCTTGTAACGTGTGGAGGCATTCGGGGCCCGTGGCTACAGGACCTCGTCAACACCATGAGAGTTGTTCACCCGCGGAATGGTTTTGAGCTGTGTAACGTACGTTTTGGCTTCTGTTATGCCTAGCTGTTAGATGATTCCTGAGGGACAGCCCTGTCCGAAAGGGTGGGCTGCTCTGGCGTCTCACTTTCGGTGATCCTGCAGGGACTTCTTCTGGAGCCGCTGGGGGAAAGTTAAAGACCGTAGTCCCGGTAGGAGATCTCTTCGGCGGATCCTCACTAGAGGCAAGACATAAAGAACGGAGCCCCGATTGTGGGATCCTTTCAGGATCCCCATATTAGAAACATGACAAATTATTAAAAGACTGAGTCCTGGCTATCTGGCGGGAACCTTAATTCTTGACAAGGTAGTTTGAGGCGATGGCGCCGTTGGAGCTGAGTTAATGTTTAATTGCGGGTCCGGCTCCAGGGAGGGGGAAAACAAAGATGAAAAATACCTTCTAAACAAAAATAAAAACTTTTGAAGGCTAAAACGACTCCTTGTGTTGGACCTTGGTGACTTTATGTGAATTGAGTTTGAGCTGCATCAACCGAGTTTTCCCCATTAATCTATTATTCATTTCGTTAAATTTTAGTTATTCTTTCGTTATTAATTTTAGCTTTATTTTCATTTTTTTCTCTCTCAATATTTCATGTTTCTCTGATTTATTAATCCTTTGATCGTTTTTCTTCTTATATTGAGTTACCAGTAGTACTGTTCTCTGACATAACTTTGTGTACTTATGTTAAATGTTTTATATAGTTAATATTAGTAAGTAATTTTGAGGAGGTTCGATAGAAGCCTCTCTGCATATATATGATCATATTTACTGTATTAATATAACCGATTGTAAATTTTATTTTGAAACAAATATATATATAGAGAGAGAGAGAGATTTATAAAACTATAGTTTTAATCAAATTTTAATCTTCAGAAAAAAAAATTATAAGGCTAATTTTCAAGCAATTAAAATTCTAATGATCATTTTTGAGTAGCATCAAAAAATTTCAAAATTATTCGTTCGTAATTTTAATGAAGAACGGGATATCTGCCTAATTTCAACTATAAAAATTACGAAATGGGATATTTTTGAGTGGTTAAAAACTTAAAGATTTTTTAATGCAATTATAATTAAAATAATTAGATATCTCTTAGAAAATAGATTATATGAAATTTTTAAAAAAATACTTCTGAAATTTGCACAAATTACATTCTCATGAATTATAATCATTCAATATTAGCTCATTTTAAAGGAAAAAAAATATATGCATAATACTAACCACAGAAGGTAATAAACCTCATTTAATGGGGCTTTTAATAGAAAACAATTAATAATAATTTTGTTATAATAGAAAACAGGTAATATATTCTTAGTTTTAAAATTCATAAAGGTTTATATTTTAAAATTAAAATACCAAAATTAATTTTTTATTTATAATTTAATGTAATTTGAATTTTAAAATAATTTAAAACCTTTAATAATTGTAATCTGTTATAGGTTCCCAGAATTAACAATTGAAGAAGTAGTAGAAAAAACTATTGAAGGAATTAAACATGAATGGTTCTCTGTTAGCATACCAGAAGATATGTATTTCTTCATTAATTTATCAAAGTAAGTATTACAAGAAATTTTATTTATAAAAACTTAGTTAATGTTTCCTATCTTGCTCACTTTTTTTAAAAGTTTAATCTAATGAATGTCTATCTAATCCATTCACGTACATTGGTTTTATCATCTCCATTGAAGATTTACTATGTTAAAAGTCGTTTAATAGTCTCATTTTCTCTTTCTGTACCGTTACTAGTACAAAAGAAATTTATAGTGATATAAATTATCTCTATTTACATTTATAAAAAATATTTCTTTCTTAATTATTATCATTATAATAAATTATTTAACTAACTACAAAAAAATTTTATTTTAAATTTTGCTGTGACTGTTTATAGTGTTCCATAATTAAATGTTTTTAGGTGATACGATATATACATCATTCCAAAACTGGTATATCTCTAAAAAGTAACAAGTTCCAAACTAGGATTTATTGTAGAATAAGGAATGAACAAGTAACCGGGTTTTCTTCTTATTGTCATGTAAAATACACAAATACAATAACACACGCGCGTGCACACACACACACACACACACATGATTTCATTTCTATAAATGACAAATTCATTCTGTTCATCACAGAGGACATCTATACCTTCAAATAGAGGAACTATTGCTGGTTATCTCTTATACCGCCTCAACTGTTTTAAGTACTTTCCCAAGATCTATGAGAAAGGATGCAAGGCAACTAATACTAACGCACTCACTGTGTATTAAAACAATTTTCTCTACGCAAGAAAGAAAATGTTTGTGCTATAATTTTGTTAATTTTAATGAATTTCAAACCTTCCGCACTTACATTAAAACTACTGTTTTTTAAGTTATTATTCTCTCTACTTAACATTAAAATTTTGATTATAAGTTCATTATTTTAACTTCCTCAACCTGAACAGAGTTGCTTCCATTTAATAGATTTTTTCCACGGCTGTATTATAACGTCATAATTACGTGGCTAGACCTACATCAAAATGAGGGATCATTATGAAACAGATTTAATTATGACATAGGTGTTCAACCTACCAAAACTCTTCCCATTTCACCACTGACCAATCAGAAGCGTTAATACCTAAGAATGTATCAGCTGTTCTTTTTACTTTGATTCTAACCCGTAGTAGTTAGCAAGCAGAAGTTAATTTGAAAGTACATCAATAGGTAACTAAGTTTCCATATTACACTGTCTATCCTTTTGTTAATTATGTTGGATTAAGAAGAAAGAAATATTTTTAACACCGTTCGATATTAAAGAAAAGGCAGAGCTTAACCTATTGCCACAGAAATGTATTGTTTAATGTATCTTTTGAAAAATTTAAAAAATATATTTCGTAATCAATGAATTTTATCATTGATTTAAATTAATAAGTATTTTCCCAGCCGTAGAAAAAATACGGTAAGCAAATCTCTATAATGGCCATTAATGCATTTTGCGAAGTTTACAGCACTCGCCAAGGCTCGTGTCGTAACTAACTTCGCACTCTTGCATTAATGGCTATCATTATAGGCTCGTTGCAATAATCTATTATTATACACATAATTATTTTAAGCTGAGTATTAGAAATCTGTTTTTATCAAATCGTTACCATTTGTTTCAAGGAGCAAATTTAATCACTAAAAATATTTTATAAATATATATATATATATATATATATATATTTTATTTTATTAAATGTTTAAGAGAAAATCTAGTTCATTTTAAATGTTTTATTGGGTTTGACGAATTTTAACTTTTTTTGAATAATAAAATAAATATTTTTAATTATTGAATTAACGGTAAAAAAAAAGTCAGAGTGAAATAAACAAACTTCTATCAATTATAAGTCATAAGTTATAAAATTTTACATTAAAATATTCAAAACAAAATTAGAACCTTCCAGAATAGTCAACAAAAAGATTAATTTTTGTAGCTACTGACAACATTTATGATAAAATTCTGTCTAAAAATCTATTTCACCTTGATAATACCCTATTTAGAACAAATATTATAATATTTTCCAGCAGAACAATTAGTTGGAACGATAAAATGTCGTATATAAATTAGTTTTTCTTTTACCCTTGTGATAAGAGTTAAAAACCGAATTATGAAAAAAGTTTCAGGTCGATATGATGAAAAATTAAATAGTGTTAAACATTTATAAAACACCAACTTTTTGAAACGGGTATACCTTTTTAAATTATTCATTTTTTAATGGTATTTCCGTTGTTACTATTTTTTAACGAACTACAAAGCACACACGTGGAAAACAAAATTTAATCCCCCTTGAGACGTAGGAAGCTACTTCTTAATACCTTCTGATCTTTTCATTTGATATTAAAAAAAAAAAAAATTAATATATTTACAAATCAGTAACACACATTCCAAATTTGAAAATTCTCTATCAAAAAATTTGTAAGATTTAAAGTAAAACGGATGTCAACATATATTCGAAGGATATTAAAAAGTTAAAAAATACAAAAATGTGGTTTTTTTTTTTTTTAACTAATAGACATATTTTTTCCCTTATATACTAAAACGTCTAAGAATAAAGTCCGTTACGATAATCTTAAAATATCAAGATACATATATATAATATATTAAATAAATAACTAAGATTTTCTGTTTTTCTAGAATATATAAAATTATAGTCTACTTTATATGTCAACAAAATATGTTGAAGTATAATTTTTTTATTTTTCAAAATATTCTAACATATTTAAATTAAATGAAATACTATATATATTATTTTTTAATTAAATGATGTATGACATTATTCATGTCTGGTCTTAAGTCTATTCATTTAATTGATTTCTCCATACTTTACATTCTTTGCTGCACGTTTTAATCCCAGTATTTCTCATATTCTATATCCCAAGTTATATTTTTCATAGACTCTAACCTATTTACGGATTTTATCTCCAGGTATATAAGTTATTTTACAACAAATTTCTCAGTTAAACTACCCTCTGACTATTTTTAATTTTTAATTCTCTGTCTGATTATTTTTAATTTTATACAGATTTTAGGTAATTCGAACATACAACGTTGTTTTCTTGAATATAGTCGTTTACTAAACTCTATGGAAAGGCATACAGTTTACAACTGCAACTAAGTGTTACAATTTTAGGTGTCTTGCAGGCATTTGAAATTTTATGCAGATGTTTTGCTAGTCAATAAAACCATAATTCTTTTTTCTTAATACTGCTACCGTTTCTATCTTTTAGTTATTCTGTTATAAGTTTGCTCGTATTTTATGTATTCCTAATTTATATGTATAAGGTAGCTTTTTGATTCGAATTCGGTCAAGCTTGGAATTTTACCACGTCCTACAAAAAATTATATTCTTATACATAAAAAAAAAGGCAATGTGTTGGGTAGTTCAATTGGACGTAGGACGTACGATTGATTACTTTCTTACAATATTTCCTTCTAGAATAGTAATAAAACTTTCTTTTTTAAATAATTTTATTATCGTTTCATCATCGCAGTATAAAACCCCCGAAGTTCTTTTCTTCTTTTTAAAAGGTTCCGCCAAAAACTTCTCTACTTTGAAATTTGTCTTAAAATGATTATATTTTCTAACTTAAATTATCCTATCCATTTCATTTGAAAATCCTAGACTGTACTAGGTTTATTTTTATGATTAAATGTCACATAAGCTCGGAGCTTGTATCGTGACAATATTTAATCGAAATATTTATAGCGTGTGAAAAATCCTATACCTGACCGGGATTCAAACCCGGAACCTTTGCATGAAAGACCGAGACGCTATCACTATGTCACGGAGACCGCCGAAGTAAAGATTACCTTAAGTTAAGTCTTAATGTTACAGCTTATAATTATCTGTTCAAACTATATTGTACTTATAAATTCAAGCTTAACCCATAAAGGACTGCACCAATAGATTGTTATGGAAAATTGTTCATCTGTTTACAGTATCTTTAAATAGCAACAATTTTGAAGGATGTATGTAAAAAAAAACATGTTTTTTATGTTTAAGCCCATTTTTTTTAACGTCTAAAAATTCATACGCTAGGCTTTTAGGAGGTATCAT
>JAAAKQ030123253.1:0-13722 GCA_010016005.3 Zanna intricata | reverse complement strand
GTCGACCACTCCTGAGAAGTGTGGTTAATTAAAACCCAACCACCAAAGAACACCGGTATCCACGATCTAGTATTAAATCCGTAAAAAAATTTTTACCTTTACTAGGATTTGAACCTTAGAACTCTCGATTTCGAAATCAGCTGATTTGCGTGTTGCGTTATCCACTAGACCAGCCCGGTGGGCTTGTTGAATAAACCAGATTTTTCAAACCATACGCCAAGATATTTGGCGTAGGGATTGAGTTCTATCAAAAAGCCATCGATCGTAATGGACATATGCCCAGTTTTTCTACGTCCAACCGCTGTCACCATTTTAGTTTTTTGCTGTGTTTTAATCTGTTACTAGGATTCATTTAAGAAACTTCTGATCCAGTAACTTTTTTTTTGTCTAATTAAACATCGGCGGAATTAATTTCGATTATTGCAATCTTGAGGCAATATTGCACTGGTGAGACATAAAATGGGTACAATTGTTGCTCTCGTAAAGTTCGTCATATTGATGTCTGAGAAATATTAAAGCGACGAGACAGTCTTGTAGTGCTGGTTGTCGGGAACATATGAACTGCATCAAGTACTACTTCTAAATTCACATATCTTGTAAATCATTGTCGACTAGTTTTTGTATGTCTTGACGTTAGCGTACCTGTTTCTCTGAGACGTTTTTCGAATGCTTCAAACGTCTTACGGTCTGGGAGTCTTCTATTAGAATGTTTCTCCCGGTATTCTCGAACCACAGCTGTACTGTTACAATTTATTTTTCCGTAAATTAATAACATACGGTCAATTTTGCAAATGTAAATAAATTTGAAGTTTCTTCCACATGCATAACCGAATAAACGATCTGTTATTAACAAGTTGATAACTCGTAAGCTCGTAGACCAACACAAAACTGGTTTCAAAACTATTCAAATACTGTACAATAGACAATAAGATAATGTTACTGAAGAGTTTACTACAGGGTGAGCTGTTATACCCAAGCTGCTCATTGATGCTATTACCGACTTAAAATAAAAATGAAGAAAATTTCTTCCACAATTTATTGCAATTGCTTTCAAATTTTAATAAATCAGAAAAATGTATTTAAGATAGACAAAAATTACATATTTGCTCATTGCGTTGCTATTCATTATAAAGTGATAGATAAAGTATTATGTAAATTTTAACGTTATTAATAGCAATGAAATAGAAACGAAATCTCATTCCACTGAACAAATTTTAATAATTATCCACCGCTTTATTATGTCGTTTTTAATTCAATAAAATTAAGATAGCTTGAAGTATTAATTGTTTTTTATTGAATTTATTCACATGAATTAAATCATAATTAGATTTTTTATAAATCAAGTAAAAAAAAAAAAAATTGAACACTTAATTACCCATTTAACAAAGTAATTATACGTCAAACCTAAACAATTGCGTTTTTCGACTTCAATTTTTTAGGTTTTGGAATAATTACCTCAACAAATACTAGAGATACGGTTCTGGGACCTATTTAAAATTTTTTTTTCAGTTTTTCATTTCACAAAATGTATAGGACCACCCCTGTAATTCATTCCCCGTGAAATTTAATGTGGCTGCATAATACTGATGAATCAGAGATCCGGGCGAAGTCTATCGCTAGCCGTAACTCGCTAACGAAACGTTTTTGGAACTATGTTTATTCGAAATTTTTTTCTTATTTTATAAGTGTAGAATCATTTTCCAAGAGATTGCCGGGCAGTTCAGAATCTCTCTGTATATATATTTAGCAGTTAGTTTACCTCTAGCTTCGTAACTTTTTCTTGTTTTATTAAGTGAATGAAACTAATCTTAATTTCTTAATTAGATTACTTTGTGGATATTATTTTACAACCCTGATTGGTGGTAATATTTTTTGTAACTCGTAATTAATAAAAAAAAATCTTGATTTATTTTTCAGTCGGTTATTCCGCTGCGTATTTTCTGAAAACTGGCATTCCGTTTTATATCTCTAATAACTTTATTGTTGGTTGTAATTTTTAGTTGGTTACGATTCATCCGTAGGGTTGCACTACTGATCTGATTTAAGAAGGAGTCTATCACAAGCTCCAGTTTCCTCCAATACAAATATTAAAAAAAATATAAACTTATAAGTCAATGTATGGTTAAACAAACATTTTTTTGAATGATGACCATTCCATTGCAATTTTAGTTACCTGCTTCATGTTAATCTATAAAGTTTTATGTAGACTTTATTTGTAATTTCAATTTTTCTCCCGTTATTAAATCCGTAAATAATAAGTGTACATTTACTTGAGCTACAATAAAAATATTAGTAAATTTTATATATTTTTTATAACTGTGAATAGTTATATGTCTAATTATTTACTTTTAAACCTAGTTGGCTCTTGTATTTGGAATTTGAAACGTAGAGTTGAACTCTGTTCTCAATAGTATGATGTAACTGAAAACAATATAATCAAATGAAAAAGACGTGCTTTTGTTTTATTTATTTACGACTCTTTAAATAGTTTATCACCTAATAGTAGTGACAGTTTCTGTGTTAAAACTAAGAACTAACATTTGGTATGTGTTTAATGTTAAACAAAACATTTTATTTGCAATTAGCTGAAATAAAAACTTCGTGCATACACATATTAAATTATTCGGGTTATAATTGCATTGAATGTAATTTTTTATTGATTACCTTATATTATTCTAACCATTTATGTAGTATTTTATAGTAACACAATTATTTTATCGGCCCATTAAAATTTTTCTTTTCTTTTCAGAACTCCGGATTACTGGCGTTGGGAGTGTAACGGAAGTTCTAATCTTTGTGAAAGACGAATTTGGAAATTTGGCGAAACCGGTAATACGCAAAGAACATGTCAAATGACGTGTGGTTTGTATTCATTATGGCCTTTACCGAACGGAGAGATATTTTTATCAAACAGAAGCGTCACTTTTAATTTCAAAACGTTACAAATAATGTCCATCGATGTAGAAAATATATATGTTAAACAAATGTTGAAAGCTGCGTGTCAAATTTTTTTACAGGATATTAAAAAGCAAAACTTAATAAATTCAATCGGGTCGTCTCCAGACGTTAACTCTGTTAAAATATTTATATCGGTTTACGGAAATAATACAAATTTACATTTACGATTGGGAACTGATGAGGGTTATAAACTAATTATAAAAAATTTAAACTCAGAAATACATGTACTGATAAAATCAGGTACTTATTTTGGGGCGAGACACGGGTTAGAAACTCTCCGTCAACTTATGTGGAGAGATGGAATAGACCGCAAGATGAGAATTATTGAAAGGGCTAAAATAGTCGACTCTCCTTCATTCACTTATAGAGGTATTCTTTTAGATACAGCAAATCATTATATTCCAGTGACAGCGATTAAAAGAACTTTAAATGCTATGTCGTCAGTAAAAATGAACGTATTTCATTGGCACATGTCAGATTCTTTCAGTTTCCCATTTTATTCAAAAAATAATAATCACGCTATATACGGAACGGAATCTTCTAAAAAGGTCTATAATACAGGTGATATCAGGAATGTAATGGATTATGCTTTAGTTCGAGGTATTAGAGTTTTAATAGAGATCGATAACCCGGGTCATTTAGGACAAGGATGGAATTGGGGTCGTAGACAAGGTTATGGAAATTTAAACACTTGTTTCAATAACAAACAGTATTGTAAAAATATAAACTCGTGCAACCAAATTAATCCGAGTAATAGTAAAAACTACGATCTACTTAAAGATATTTTTTCTGAATTAAACAATATTAGTGGGCAAACTGATCTTAAACATCTAGGTGGAAGTATTGACTTCGAATGTTGGAAGAATTCTTCCGAAATTTCTGCGATGGAAGCTTATAAAATAAGCGGCTTCTCGGGTGTTTTAACTTATCATCAAAATAAGATTTACCATATGTTATATGAGATAAACAAAGGAGATTTACCGAATATTATACTTTGGTCTAATTATTTTAAAAAATTTGACGATCCTACCGAATATATTAATAGTAAAATATATATCGCACAAGTTACCGATGAAAGTTATAATGAAGAAGAGAAAATATTGATTAATAAAGGTTACAGAGTTATTATTTCGCATGAAGATAAATGGATGATCAATCCGTTATTGCACTGGACAAGAGTTTATGATCATCGACCTTGGCAAGAATTAACTTGGTCAGAAAGAGAACAAATACTGGGAGGAGAAGCTTGCCTTTGGACTCAGTTTATTGACGAAAAGACGTTGGATGTAAGACTTTGGCCTACAGTAGCAGCTTTAGCCGAAGTTCTTTGGTCGGATCCGGAAATAGAAAATATATTAGATGCTAGCATAAGAATTCAAAATTTTAGGGAACGTTTATTGGAACGTGGTATTAGTTCAGATACAATAAGTCCTAAATGGTGTGCACAGAATCTTGGATATTGTTTATAGATTTTAAAAAAATCATAAACATAACCGAGAATAAGTAAAAAAATATTCTGGGAAAATACAAGGATTTCTATATACCACAGTGTATCTGTTATTGATGAAGTATTAAACATTTGTGGTATGATCATTTATGCAAGTTACCTTGATAAACAATATACGTACGGTTAGAGTATTGAAATTTAGTCGATTAATTGACGGTATTAATTTAATTCGTTTAAAATCAATTTGGAGAATAGTAATTAATTTAGTTCGGATAGTGACACTGAATTAACAGTGGTTATTTATTACCATCATCTAGTTATTTATAAATTTTTGATGCTTTAGATATTAAATAATAACAATAAAATGTTATTCCTTCCCCCCCCCTAAAAAAATTGTAATTATAAGAAATATTCATTAAATTATAAAATAATAGAAGTTCTAAAAGACTTTATTTTAGAACTTTAAATTTTAGAATGAAGGTTATCTTACAAGCGTAAATTTTTTTCTGAAGTAAAATTAAAACATTTTCATAGAAAATGTAATGTGTAATGTAAAGTGTAATGAAGTAATTACACAAAAAATAAATATTTTCTTTGAAAATAGTTTTGTTTAATCACTTTTCTTAAAGTTATGAAAAAATTACTATTTTATTTTTATTAAGAAAATTAATTATGTAAAAATAAGATTTATTTTATTTTTGAATGTATTTAAATAAGGTGTTTCAAAGGAAACTCCTTTATAACTTAATTATTATGATGAAATTTACTTATTGTTTTTAATCTATGAAACCGATTGTAAACATAATTTGAGATAAAAAAAAGAATGTTTCAGGATAATTATAAAAAAAAAAACCTTAAGAAATTTAAATAAAATATGATCTATAAATAAGGATGAAACTAAATACTCGTATTATAAATCTTAGACCATGACACAGGGAATTAAAATCAGGGTACAGTATTTTAAATATTAAATAATTTGAACTATTTTAGAAGTAAGATAATTAACTGTAAACGAAACACTTTTCATTTAAATCCATTTAATAAAAGAGCTATACGAATAATTGTGTTTTAAATACGTATTTATAGAATTCAATTAAAAATTTTAAGAAATGTGCATTGATTGTTATCGATGATTTGTATTTAAATATTTAACAATGTAAAAATGTAAAAACAAAAGCATTTTTTTTTTTTTTGTAATAAATAGTAGAAAAATGAGAGAAAACTTTATTATGATTAATCCATTAATCAAGAAAACTGCTGTTTTGATCTTTTTTTATAGCAAACGTCACACTATACACATTGCAAATATAATTTTTAAATAAAAATTTTTTTTTATCAGTTGCAATTCAGGAATATAAAAAACAATAGAAAATAACTCACAAAACAAAACGGTAAGATGAAAGAAAAATATTCTGATTTTACTTTAAATCGTTCAAAATAGATGATTTTAGATAACATCGAATAAAAATATTCTAATTAAATGAAAAATACTCTCCTCTTTTTAATTAGAATTTAATGTAAAAATAATTAAAGTTTTCAAGTATTTACTTATAATTCATTAAATTTTATTATAAAAATTTAATAAATTTAAACCTGAAATAAATAATAAGAAGTATATATTATAAAAAGAATGGATTGTAATTTATATCTTATTTTAGAAGACGATGAGTTTATTGTTTACGTTATCACAATGGAACACAAAACCAAGTTTATGGGGTTATGATAGTACCGACAGCATCTTTTACGTTCAAGCCGGCGTCTTTCCACTTAAGGACACCCCGAATGACTGCACAAATAGATTATTACTCCCTTTAACTTGAATGTACAGTAAAGAAATATCGGCTCAATTCCTATGAGCTATTATATATATATATACACACATACCGTATATAGGAGTCAAGGTTTTCTTTTCCTTGAGACATTAAATTGTATCTTTTTTTCTCGTAAAAATAAAATATAATTTTGAATTGTTGTACAATAAAAAAAACTGTTAAAAGTTATTTTAAAAAAAAATTAAATATTGTACATTTATTTTTTTTTATTAATTTAATTTTTTTTTTATATAGAATTATTGCGTTAATATAAAAAATATTGTGAAAAGAGAAAATAATAAAATAAATTTTGAAAACGTTTAATTTTTTTTTATTTTTCTTTCAGAGTTTATAATTTTATTTTATATCGTAAATATTTTATCAATGACGAAATATTATTATTTGCAAAACGATTGGTGATCTAAACAGTTAAATTACCATAATCCATAACGTAATATAAAAAAATTAAATCCGTAATTTAAAATTTTGGTTTTTGAGCGTTTTGAGATTTGGAATTTAAATTTAACTAAACAGAAGAAATACGGTCGTATGTTGTGGCCGTTGAAACACGAAGTTCCCAGTATTTTTAAAAGCAGGCTAGAGCAGCTTGCATCCAATATTGAATCTCTTGTTAAACTGATAGGACTCCTGATAGCCCTTTTTACGAAGGTAATCACCAAATTCTGTCGATGGCCAGATTCCTAAGAATTGCTATCTGGATTATAATTGGACTCGCAGGTAGGGGACAGGAGGCTTGATAGTTGCCAAACTGTCAACCGTACTTCTATCTACCATATTACTCATCCTGATGACGGTGGTGGTCATCAGAAATGCTTGCACCATTAACGATTACCGATGTACATCTCGAGTTCCCCCCCGAGGGGAATAACACCTGCCAAGTAACATTACCGGTTGTCACACTATCCCTTCCGTTCCTAGCCCTAAAGGGCTTTACCGGAGGTCATCTTTTCGCCTCGGTCTGATAACGCCACAGTCATCAACCGACCTCGAGGAGATGCCGCCGATGCCAATGCCCCGAGGGACATTCACATCCGTATATATTAGGCCAAATAATTTTGATGGTGTCCAATGCCTTCTACGAAGACACGCGACACCGCGAAACCACCCACTTTAGAAACAAGTTTAGGACTGTCTCGGAAACACAAAGACCCCCGCGCCTGCTTTAACCAGTTACAGCTATTCTACCCGCGTTTTTACAAACATGCCACGCCAGCTTATAGAAAGATGCGCACTTACTTATTAATTACTATGTCCTCGAGGAGCCCATGCCTGGCCCGTGTGAGAGCTATCAACTCCCACACAACACCAACATTGAGGTCCGCTTTGACGTTATAAGTTGATCGCAACTTTAACCGCAATCCCTATCTTCCTTACAGGGTGCACTCCGTTTCTAACAAATTCTCAAACGCAAACTATGATCGCGCTCGGAAGCATGGGAGATATACTCCCGAGCGCGACTCCATTAATACCAAAAACAAAACTAACCGAGGCTACGGTGCCAAAGCGCCTACCTCTGGTCAATCAGCTAGCTCCGGCGTGCCCTAGCCACCCGGGGTTCTACTCTACACTCCCTCAGCAGATCTGCACAGGGCCAGAAACCGAAGGAAGTCAGCCACAATCGTCCATTCACTGCGGGTCTTCCAATTGACCCGCAGATCCAGAAGGGAGTTCACTCTCTCTAGTTCCCTAACTACTCTGGTACGATCAGCTATTACCGATGTACAGAACAGATCGCTTCCATACCAGCTCGGCTGAGATTCACGATTGGCTTGAACCGATTACGCTGTCCTCGATTTACTGTCATTTTCGCCATTTGATATCGGATGATTTCTACTTAACTAGGATTACTTCTATACTCTCACTAGGTTCTTTTCTTGTTCTTTGTCATTAGAGTTCTTGTACTTTTCAACACTAGGATTGCTATTTGTTGCGAGTGGTGACTGGAACGCAGAGCTCCTTCTTTGCAGGCATTCGGCTGGTTATTACAAGAAGCAGGGCTGCATTGTCAACAAACATCTGAAAGTCATGCATCTTAAATGCAACCTACCTACTGACCATCGATCCAGCTAAGATCCAGGATTTATTGGACTTCTTTATCACTTGGGGTGTACCTTCACCTTACACTGAGGTTAGAAAAAATACGACTCAACATCCGACCGTTCTCTTTTTGAGCTCACCGTCAGTTCAGGGGTGATGAGGAAGAACTGTTTTCCATAACTACATATATCAAGGCTGGATTATGGGCGAACTAATTATGCTTTTCCTCCAACGACATCGAGTGAGTGATCCGACGACTTCGATGTTGTGACGCAGTACCTGACTTCCCCTGTAAGAGACTGCGTGGCAGTCGACACCTGAAGCAAGGCGCAGGGACTGGGAAGATATGACTACCCATGGGAGTTTTTATGGACCTCATACCTACTAAGAGGAGGCTCAAAAAGAGTTGGCAATTCACAGGAGACCTGAGGACTGGATCTCTCCAAACAGGATGTTCGCAGGCTTTAAGATGTCTTGAGATTTATTAAAAACGAGGGATTCAAAAACTTTAGTAAGGGTTTGACCTCTTCACGTAAAGATTTTTATTACCTGTGGAGGACAATGAAGAACTTTCGACTAACGGCCTCCACGCACGTTGATCCTCCTTTGAAGATTTCGGATGGATCGCGGGCTTGGAGTGAGGCTAAATGATTTGCTACTTGATTGGGCAAGAATTACAACTGCTTGACGTAGAGTGCTGAAGAGGATGAAATCCTTGAGTTCTTAACCTACTTCCTTTATACTAAAGGCCTTTTTCCGCGAAAGATGTACTGAGAATAATCAGAAAGGAGAAAAATGCGAAGAAGGCTCCAAAGTTTGACCTAGTCATTAATAAGATATTGCTCATGCTTCCTCCCATAGCCATCCGGTATGTAACGCATCTATTTATTGGTATTCTATGGTTATTATACTTTCTGATAGAATGGAATCTCTGGTAAATAGTTATGATCTCAAAGCCGGACAAGCCGGTGTATAATGTATCATCGTACGGACCAACAAGTCTATTAGCTATGTTGTTAAAGGTATTTGAAGATTGTTTCTTCGGAGGCCATGGCCTATAGTAGAGAGAGTTTGTGTCATTATCGACCATTAGTCTGGCTTTTGTTCTTGGCACTCCATTGTGCGGACATGACTTCTTAACATCATAAGGAAGTGCCTTCTGGAGAAGAAATATTGTACAACTGCCTTTCTGGATGTCCAGTAAGCGTTTTATAAGATATGGCTGTCTGGCTACTACATTTTAATAAAATATCTCCTCCAGCGGTACTACCTACTTCTTCGTAACTACCTGTTCCGTCTTGTGCTGCGCTCTACGAACTTTTGTAACTGGCCTGAGAACCAGCGTATCTTAAGCCACTTTGCAGTTCGTTCTAGTAGTGTAATATTAGGTTAAGGTTTTCTAACTTTAAATTCTTTATGTTGTACATTATAACATTTTGTTCATTCTTTTTAATCATCCATTGTCTACACAAAAAATTTATAAAGTCCATCTTGCTCTAGTATTAAACATTTCGTTTGGTCGTCCGGGCCGGATTTCGGTAACAATGAAAAAAAAAAGAACATAAACAATGGTCGGACGTCATAGTTATACAGTGTTGAGTTCGAATGCAGTTTGAGGTTTGCGGTATTTGAATCGTGTCGGTATTCATTATTCATCTGTACAGGATGGTTTCAATTACATTAAGAATAGTGTGCAGATTCGAATTTTAAATTCTCAGCCTACATTAAATCGCGCATAAACAATATCGTGCGGGTAATTAAAAACTTAATCGCAAATCAATTATTTGTTTATAATGAATTGTAAGTTGATTATGTTACCGTATTACGATTGATAAGCATCCATGTGCGTTCCTATAAATTCGTCTTCATTATCGAGGCTGCATTCCTATATGCGAAAGTGAAGGTGTATCTCACTATCAGGCGTACGTATGTACTACGCACGCAGTACGCGGAGAGCAGTGCGTCATCATCGGTCGTGACCGTGACGAGGTCAGCTACTTCTTATCAGCACTTTACTTGCGGAAAAATCATCACCTAAACATCATAAGTTCATCCGGATTATATGAGTATAATATTTCCAGTTACTATTAAATAAAAGTGTTTATTTTCATGACTCGATCTTTTGGCTCATTTGCCTCTAGATGTTTGCCTTTAATGAAGCGTGATTACAACTTGATATATCAAGCAATAATATAATAAAATTATTGCACAGTCATGTGTCTGAATGTTCAATATTATTTTTATTATTTACTTGTCTTATTTCCGTGTCTTCATACAATTTCATTAATTTTTTAAGTTATAATCATCATGCTTTACCATGTGCATTACTTACTAGAAATCATCCTATCATGATAGGATTTAATTATTTAATTAAGTCATAATTATTTTGTGTTTTGTTTTGCTTTTACAACCATTACAGAGTATAAAGACTTAATTAAAATAGAGGCATAATAAAAGGGTGCATAACTAAAGCACAACCTTTCATCAAAAACTTTAATAAAAATCAGATGATAATGATTTATTTATTATGAAATTCAATAAGCTTTTGGAGTATGAAGAAGCATTTTTTGAAATTCAGTCACAAATAGAACTTGAATCAGAAGCTGTTGCTGAAGACTTAGAAGATAGGTAAATTTACGATAATATTTTTGATAAACTCAAATTAAAGCATAAAAAATTAGAAAAGATTTTTACAAGTTTATATATCATAGATGTTTGTACTAAAATTAATAAACCGAATCAAATTTCTTTAAAACCTATTGAAATTGAGCCTCTTCATGTTGATGTCAGAGCTTGGCATAAATCCTTTAGTTCATAATCGTAAAGATTTGTCTAATATTGAATAAATTTGCTATCTTACCAATCTTTTAATGGATAATGCAGTTGATGCAATAAAAAATTTATCTGAAAATTATGCGACAGTAATAAAATTACTAAAGTCACATTATGATAAAAGATTTATTGCATCTAAGCATGCTACAAAAATTCGTAACTTTAAGCCATTGAAAAAAAAAATGCTGAAAGTTTATCAAAATTCAATGATCAGACCATTGCCAATATTAATGCTATAAAAATTTTAAATATTAATCATTCAGAATTCATAATTTTACACTTAATTACACAAAACCTGAATTACAGTACACTGAAGGAGTGGGAAAAAACTTTAGAGGATAAAGAATTCCCAAATTTAGAGCAGCTTATTTCTTTTTTGGAATCTTAACACAAATTACTTGAATCCACTGATACTGTTCATGCTAATAATAAGCTTAAAGTGTCCAATGTGGGTGCCATTGCTAGGAAGTTTGATTTTTCCAAATTTAATGGTAACAGTTGTCACAAAACTTCATTCCATGTTAATATATCCAATAAAATTGTGTGTGTTCTATGTAAAAATTATAATTATTCGTTGTATCAGTGTGATAAATTTCTAAGATTTAATATTAATCAAAGACAAAAATTTATATTTCAAGAAAACATTTTGGTCTTAATTGTGCAAGTAAACAACGTACTGTTAAAAAGAGTGCTTTAACAATCACAAATGCAAGAAGTGCTCCCTGAAGCATCATACTTTGATTCATTTTGACAAAACACTACAAGATGCAGAGGATAAATCTTCCACGCTGATAGTTCCTATTGTACTTTAAAATCTGAAGAGAATAAATCTGTATTACTAGCTACTGCTACAGTTAATATTAAAGGTAAAAAAGATAATTTTATTCAAGCCAGGGCTTTACTTGATTCTGCTTCGATGATTTCTTTTTGTACAAATAGTTTAGTTTAAAAATTACTACAATCAACTACAACTTACTACAATCAGTAGGTCTGTTGCCTACTGAATTCCTATGTGCAGCCAATTGGCAAATTCCTTCACAACTGTTTTTAGCCAGTGAAAATTTCTATGTCCCTAATGAAATTGATATTTTAATTGGAGCTCAATATTATTTATCTTTATTAAAACCGACTCAGTTAACTCATAATTAGAATCATACTATTCTGCAGGAAACCTATTTTGGTTTCATTATTGCTAACAAATACCTGTTAAACATAGCACCATTATATCTGAATCAATTTCACTTTTTGTCAGTAATGAGCAACTTTCTTCTTATGGAAATCTGAAGAATTGGAAAAACACACACAAACTAAGGAAGAATGCTTTTGCAAAAAAACATTTTATTGAGCATATGTTTCATAATGACCAAGGCAGATTTGTTGTTTTTATTCCTCACAAGGAAAATATTTCTTTAGGAGACTTGTACCATACTGCTATGCATTGTTTCAAATTATTAGAACATAGATTATAGAAAACACAAAACTCAAACAAGTTGTTTTTAATTTTATGAATGAATATTATGAATTGGACCATGTGCAACCAGTAGTTTCTGCTAATGATTGTGAAAAACCATCTGAAACATTTTACTTACTTCATCATGCTGTAATCTGAAAAACTTCCACCACCACTAAGACTAGAGTAGTGTTTGATGGTAGTGCCAAATCATCAAATGGTTAATCGCTCAATTCAGTTCTTTCTACTGGCCCTGTAGTGCAGCAGGATTTTTTTCAATTATACTTAGATTTAGAACTCATTCATGTGTCATCTCAGGAGATGTTCCAAAAATGAATTGTCAGATCATGAATTAATCCACAAGATTACAAGATTATTCTTTACAAGATTGTAAAGAATTTGTTGGTGTAATAATCAAAATTTCTCAGTCACTCCTAACAGTTTTCAAATTGTTTCAAGAACTGTTTAGCTCCTTTAAGTTTTCTAGCTACAAGGTGCGTAGTTGAAATTTCTAATCAAAATAAAATAAATTATCCTGAAGCTTTCCAATCAATCAAACAAGATTTTTATGTTGATGATCTAATCACAAGTTGAGACAGCGTCGAACAGCTTAAGGAATTGTATGATAATATTTTGTTTCTACTTAACCATATGGATTTTCACTACACAAACATATCATTCAAATGTTCCTGGTATGTTTGATAATCCTGATTCTCTAACTGCATTGGATAAGAATGAACATGTCAAAGCCCTTGGGTTATATTGGGACCCTCATACTGATAACTTCATTTATCATATTGTTAGAGGATGATAATACTTCTTACACTAAATGCTCTGTTATATGAATTATTTCTTCATTGTTTGATTGCTGGGGCTTCTTGCTTCTAATTATTCTTTTTAAGGTATTTATTCAAGAATTGTGGTGTGCAAATTTTCCATGGGATGAGGTAATTCCTATTCAGATTTAAGAAAAATGTAATTTTTTGTATTCTCAACTCAAATTGTAAAATAGTTTTAATATTCTTTGCTTAATTACAACAAGTTACGAAGTTGAAAGTTTACAGATGCATGAATTTTGTGATGCAAGTAGCTCTCTTTATCTGTTTAGCCTCCGGAACTACCGTAAGGTATTACTTCAGAGGATGAATGAGGATGATATGTATGAA
>JAAAKQ030123242.1:0-13722 GCA_010016005.3 Zanna intricata | reverse complement strand
TCATCTTAAAGAAGTTACTCATATTAGTCGTGTACTTTTTTACAGTATTTTATTTTTACAGAAAAATGCCACGTCTTCGTGGAAGGACAAGAAATATTGGTCGACGTACTCAACATGCGCAACTGGTCCATAATCGATGGTTATCCGTCTTACTTTTTAATAAAAATTTTCATCAAAACGGTCCAAACAGTTACAGCTTATTCAAAAAAGTTTAAAATTTTTAAATTTAAGACGTATGTACAGGACAACGTCTGTCGGGTCCGCTAGTATACATATATAGATAATAAGCTATTAATATATACGTTATATATATATATAAGAAGTTATTAACAAATATCTACAATTTTTACTTCCTTTTACAAGTATTGTAATCGCCAAAAATTTTCGGTTTTCAGATTTCAACGGAAATATCCATTTTGACTAGTTTTGACGTATCGTCTGTATGTACGTATCTAAACGATTAGCCGTTGGATTTAGGACTTTTGAAATATCTAGTTGTGTACCTTCCCTTTTGATTGCAATGGACTGAACCAAAAGTGTCCAAAAATCCAAAATCTAAAACAATCTGGATTTTGGACTTTTGCTTAACTACAATAAGTCCTCATTTATGAGTCCTCCAACAATATATCACAAGTGCTACTTATTTTCATTGGTTCCAGAGTATTAGCCAAATAAAATTTTAATTAATGAAATATTTGAATCTTGCAAGGGGATCGTTTCGAATCAGATTTCATCTCCTTTTCTTTTTTTTAACTTTTTTTAAATTTTAATATATTGATTTATTAATAAATTATTAACCACTGATTGTAAGAAAAATGTTTATGATAAATAATAATTCAATAATAACAAAAAATAAATAAATAAATAAAAATTCAGAAGTTATTAATGAAATAAAATTTTATGTACTTTCATTTAAAAAAATTGTCTATGAAATTTAATAGGTGTACAAGGAAGTTATACAATGTCCATATCAGTTTTTTTTTAATTTAAAATTTTTATTATATAAAAAAAACTTGTTGGTATTTTCATCGCTTAAAGGGCTAATAAAATTAAAGTAACTTTGGCTCCTATATTTTTCCGGAACTCAAATGAGATACAATTTTTTTTAATTTCTTTCATAAAAGTTTAAATTTACTTTTTCAATCTTTCTAAACAATTCTCTTTTATGTTTTTTATTAGGGATAATTTATTTATTTATAAATTTTTCCATAAGAGTAACTAAATCCTAAAATCTAATACATTTTATTTAAACTTTTTAAAACTTGATAATTAAATCATACTTTGATCATCATGACTTGATCGACACAGCCGGGAAAGTCGTGCAGTAATTTACCAGCTTTTCTTATTTATATTTTATTATATTTACATTATATTTCACACTAAAAAATAATTTTAAGTAAAAATTAATAAAAATAAAAAAAAAGTTTATTTAATCAGAAAATATTAGATTAATCCTAATGACTGAACCGGATAAATCCTAGTGGAGGTTGTAAATCAACTAATTACATTACATGTAGGCTGAGATCCTATTTTATTATGTACTTAATATTTGCATATAAGTTACCCGATAATCTAGTATCTGGATTTCAATAAAATGGACAAAAGCTTAGAATACGGAAGGATTTGTGAAAATTTAAAAAATGAAACTACTCTATTTAAAATGTAAATCTGCAATGTATAAAATTAGGAACGGAAACAAGTAAAATTACTGAAATTTTTAAAAAAATCCTCTTTTTAAACATGAATGACGATATCGGAAAGTCTGATAGTGGTTAAGATAGGGTAAATATGACTTACAAGTTGTCGCTGGAAAATAACAGGACTAAATTTTTTTTTAAGACAAACAGGGCGAGCCTCAAGGTCAACCCACAACAAGGTCAAGGCCACATTGTTGAGTTACCTGACAACCTCCTATTAGATTCCAGCCGGTGTGACGACCGCAACATTCTTAGTTAGGCCTTCGCTTGTGTCGGATTGTGTACCTGCCGCTACGGCAGGTATGTCAAGCGAACGGGTTTTTGAGTAACATAAACGGTTCAAAGAAGGACGAAAATAAATCGAAGATTTTCCACGTCCTTCCATTTCGAAAACGGACGAATACATTGATAAAATAGGCTATCACATCCGTCTTGAAGGTCTGATGGTCAAACAATAAATAAGGAATATTTATCTTTAGTTTCTAACTACTCTCTGTAAGTGAGTAAGAAGAAAGCGGCTTGAATTGTGGAAGGCCAAATCATAGATTCTTCATCAGTACAACGTTCCAGCCAACACTGCACTGATTGTTAAGTCGTTTTTTGGCTAAGCATGGGATCTCTGTGCAGGAACACCCACCCTACTCAACAGATCTAGCCCCATGTGACTTTTTTATGCTCCCGAAAGTGAAGGAATCATTGAAAGGAACTAGGTTTGACACAACTGAAGCTGTGAAAGAAAAAGCGACGGAGACCATGAACATGATTTTAGAAAATGACCTGGAACACTGTTCTGAACAATGTAAAATTCAAATGGAGCGGTGTGAGGATCATGCAGGGGATTATATTAAAGGGGATAAAGTGAAAATTTTTAAGGGGGAAAAGTTTTACAGCAAAATCCCGTTATTTTCTAGCCACACCACGTCTGTTTAAGAAAGGTTGACTATTACAATATATTCCTGTAGCTTCAATTAACGACGTAATATAGAATATAAAATACGCAATAAGACAACAGTATGGAAATAGAAAATTATCATTATCAAAGTAATTTTATCTTATCAGATTAAAAACTTAATAAAATGTTGAACTTTAGCATAAAAAAAAAAAATCATTTTCAGAAAATTCTAAAAACAATAAAATTTTAGTAATGAAAATATATCTAGTAATTACTGAGATGTTTAAATTAAAATATTTTTAAAATTCAAATAAAATCTTTATTATAATAAATGTATTTTGATGATATAAAGTTTAAAATTATAAACAGAAAAAATTGTTTCTTGTAGGAAGATAACAAATAAACAAATCGTTTTATTTCTAACTCAACATCCGTATTAACTGTTACAAAGCTTTACGTAAATCCGGTCAGGCTAGTCAAGCATCAATCAAGTAGCATAATAAATATAAAAAAAAATAAATTAAATAAATAAATCTAGTTGTTTATATTAATAAATAAAAATAAAAAAAAAAATAATATAATAAATAATTTACTATGTCTATGTTAAGATAAAATTAATTAATCCGGTGATTATGCATAAATACCAGTAAATCTGATTAATCGTCTGTAATGTTGCAGAATTTAATAAATATATAGCAATTTATTAAATATACCGGTCATTTTACATATTATCCATATTAACATATTTTACGTATTAAAATAACTCGGCTTTAAGCAGTAATTACTTAATTTATTATTATAAAAATCTAAACATTACTTTTAATTAGTCAAAGACAGCCAGCGAAGCGTGTGTAGATTATATTTGGTTACATTTTTTTGATTCCAAGTATTGACGAATCGTACGAAAACCAACATAACCTTTTTTTTCTGTTTAGCCTCCGGAACTACCATAAGATATTACCCCAGAGGATGAATGATGATTATATATATGAATTTGAATGAAGTGTAGTCTTGTACAATCTCAGATCGATCACTCCTGAAAAGTGTTGTTAATTGAAACCCAATCATCAAAGAACACTGGTATTCACAATCTAGTACTCATATCCGTATAAAAGTAACAACCTTTACTAGGATTTGAATCTTAGAACTCTCGACTTCGAAATTAGCTGATTTGCGATTTCGTGTTAACCACTAGACCCGCCCGGTAGGTTAAATCAACATAACCTTTTTTTTTTTTTTTTTAACCTCCGGAACGACCGTTAAGGTATAACTTCGGTGGATGAAATGTATGAATTGTAGCGTGTGTAAAAAATGCCAAGCCTGACCGGGATTCGAACCCGGAACCTCCGGATGAAAGGCCGAGGCCGGCAAATCAATATAACCTACGCTCGCTTCACTCGCTAATCTCGTCCAATTAACATTAAATATACAAATTATATGTCTTATCCTCAAAACATTGGAAGGGTTTAATCAAATTTACCGTAACAAATATATATATATATATTACATCGAAATGAAACGACTGGCACTAGATAGAGAATCTTGGAGAGCTGCATCAAACCAGTCAAATGACTTAAGACAAAAGAAATATATATATATATATATATATAATGTGTCTACGCTATACAAACGTGTGCGTTTTTAGCTGGGAATGAATCATTATCAATATAACTTTTCTGTATATTCATAAATTCCGTTTGTTTACATGCAGATAGAACTAAGCAAAAATTGGTGACAACACTGTTGAAGGGCATTCTCTTCACAATAAAAAGTAAAAATAAAGTGCAGGGAAATTGACACATTTAGCTGAGACTATTGTTAAATGGTGATAACTTGAGTCACCATCTTTTAAAAAAAATAATTTTTTTTTTTTTAAATAGTTGCATTTTATCGTCAGACGTGGGAGAAAGAAATCATATATTTACATTTGATATCGAATATTATTTAACATTTTCTTGTGTGCTTATTTTTATCATTAACATGTAATACGTCATTCTTTTTAATACGTATCGACCTTTTATTATTGGCAACTGGACGTAGCTGTGTAAATCATAAAATTATTCCCTTCAAAACGAGGAGTACCATACGTTTTCACCAAGGACAAAAACTCAGTCAGCTACAGAGACGGTACATAGTCTTAGTTATAATTTAAGATAAGAGTTCTCCAGTTGCATGATTTTTTAGGGGCGTATTTACAATTTTATATAAATAGAATACATTTATGTTATAAAATACACGATATAAATACCCAATATAAACACAATTACAGGGTAATTCGCGTTTCACTTCTTTTTCTGATTATACAAGCATTGACTTTGACAGCACGACCCAGTTACGGAATGAATTGCGAACGGGCTACTATTACTAACCTCTACCGAACGCCTTAAAGCGAAGTCTCTGTAGCCTCGCGCCGGGTTTCGGTCTAAAATCGGGAGTTACCAAAAACGAAAAGTCGAAATCTATATATTTATGAATCAGTTGAAAGATTTCGACAATTAACTGTGATTAATGACTGATTATAACGTTATAATTCATACAGAAATCTTTTTTTTTTTACATTTAAAACTTCTTAATCGATATTTTTATATTTTGTAATACGTATTTTTGATGTAGACTCTGGCTATGGTGTGATGAACTGCCTTTATCTGATTAGAGTGTTTTTATTGTGAATAGTAGTTATAAAATTCCCATAAGAAAGTCACGGTATTTGCTAGTCCGTAGTCTCAGATAAATGTGTCATTTAGTGTAATATGAAACATTATTAATATACACATCTTGTGTATTTTTTTTTTATCATTAACGCATTGACAATAAATTTTGTTAATTAATTCAAATTATGTTGAAAAAACTCAAGATTTTTAAAAAGTTAAGAAATTAAATTTTAGTGATTAAATTTCTGTTTTTCGGTGCAATGTTACTTCCAATTTTGAAAGATGGAAATATTTTTAATGGAATCAATTGTAATTTAATGCGTATTATTTTTCATTTATAGAAACTCATTAAGAGAAAAAATTTGATAACGAGTTTAACTGTAAATAAAATATTATTAAAAAAGTTATGCTTGTGTTATATTTTTTAATAATTAAAGAGGTTTCCCTTCAAAATATTAATTGAAAAAATCGCCTCGTACTTCCTCAAATGAAATCTCTGAGCATGTGTTTGAAACTGATAAAAGATCTCATCCTAAAAATTAAATAACCAATAAAAAATTGTTTGACAAATTAGTTTTTTATTTTAGTAGCTATAGGTTTTAGTAAGATCTCTTAAACCACTTTGGTTATTGCATAATCACACATATTGTGTTTTAAAACCCATTGTTTAATTTTTTAATTTTTACAATAAATTATTTTTTTATGAGGAAATATATAAAAATCTTTGTGTTTATCCTTTTACATTGGATAAAGCCAATCTAATAAAAATTTACTTATCAATTTGTAATAGTGAAGCCTCTGTTATAATTTTCAGGCTGGAATTCACTAAATTAGGAACTATTTCTATTTTATCTTATTTAAAAAAAAAAAAAAACTATTTATTGTTTTTTAAGCATTTTAATATAACATTTTGTTTTTTTTAAAGTAATTATTATTTAATGATTTCCATGATGGAGTGGTATCATCTGTGCCTTTTATACGGTAGATCCTTGAGTTCGAATGCCAATCAATTTTGGCATATCATTCAATTCACATGAGCGGCTGTAATCGGTGCTTAGTCAGTAGTTGCTTAAGAAAGGAAAATAGATATAGATTATCTATTTTCCTTTCATTTAATTTTTTTTTTTTAATTAAAATTTCATTCCTATGATTTTTTTTTATAAATAGGATTTCTCTCCAAGTACAAACATTTAAGAGGTAGTTCGTAAAAATGATGACTGGATTTATGGATTCGGTAATGTATATTTTAGTGAAATTTTCTATTTTAAATATGTATTTGTAACACGTTCAGGTTTAATTAATCAAAAAGTATATTCTTAATATGAATGCAAAACTTGAGAGCTATAGCTAGGTGGATCAAGAGTGACCAAGATTTTTTTTTAATGAATTTGAAATGTTATTTATGATTTAAAAAACTAAATGATGTAGTTGTATGTAAATAAAGATATATTAACACAAAGACAACCGAAATAATAATGGTTATTTAATTTTTATCTCAAATTATATAAACTTTAAAATGTATATAAACTTTAAACTTTATAATTGCTCATGGATTTGTTTCTTCTGGTTTGTTTTTTTTGATTGGTATTATTTATGATCGTTTAGGGAGTCGGAGATTTTTTATTGTCAAAGGCCTTCTTAACTATTTGCCTTCATTGAGAATATTTAGATTTTTTTTTGTGTAATGAATATATCTTGTCCTCCATCCTTAAATTTGTTTTCTGAGATTTGCTTGGTGATTTCTATTTTGAGATAAAGATTTTCAATACTTAAGTATGAGTCTACAATTTTATTAGAATTGTAATCAGTCTACAATTTTATTAGAATATGAGGTATTAAGGAAGTGTAACGATATAATTCTCCCTTCAAAGTAAACTATTTAATCAAGTTCAGATGCAGAAGAAACCTTCAACGGAAGCTGCTATGAATCAACATTAACTTTTCCCTAAGGCCCGAGCATTTGCCACTATAGTCTCGTGGGATGAAACTGAGGGATAGCTTCTATTACCCGATTCCGTTTATTTATTATTCTAATAGACGTAAGACTGTTAAATAATCCTTATTGTTAACATAGATTATTACATCGCTTTATGTTCTAACGGTTCAGTTTAAGAGATAAACTTGTTTGTTAATTAAATTAATTGCCCGATTCAATACCTTAAGTATTCCTTTACCTGGAGGAAAATGTGTTCAGCATTCTTCTCCTAAAACCATATAATCGTTTTTTGGATTCCCGTGCAAGATTTTCAGAATGTACGGAAATATATCCTAAACTACGTACTTTTCAATAGACTTTCTAATGTAACATTTTATAAATATATGTATACCAAATAACTTAAATTTTTTCACAATTATTAGCTGCCTTCACTATAATTCTTGCCTTTTTATACAATAATTTTTTCCAATATTTTAAAATTAATAAAAAGCACCATTTTTAAAATAATTTTAAAAAAATAATTAAAATGTTGTTGCTGGAAATATATTTTAATTATTTTATTTTCATACATGTAAACGAAAATAATTTTTAAAAAAACTTTTGTTTAAATTAAAGTCTTATCACTGTCAGAATATTATTACAACCTTATTTCTGTAACACTGCGGAAATTACTTTACTTAGTATTCATCCAGCCTGAAATATTATCGCTTAGAATTATTTAAAAAATTATATTAATAAAATATTAGTTCCTTTTATGTACATAAAATTAATTGTAATTAGTTAAGTATATAAAAATTACTTTGATAAAAATTGACAGTTAAGATTTTTATTAAATTAAATTAGAATATTTAAAAATATTGTATTATTTTTAATCAGTTAAAAAAAAAGTTCTCGTTTTGATACATGTGAAATAGCACAAAATATAGCATGTTCTCAAAGAGCAACATTAGTAGCTGAATTATTATTATTAATGTTTTACACAGTAAAAAAAAAAATCACGTAAATATTAAAAAGAGTTTTTATAAACATATGCATTTTAAAGTACTTTTAAGGGTATAAAATTACCTTTTAATTTTATATAATTTTTTACAAAGTAAGTTGTACAAAATATTCAGTTTTTAAATTATAAGTTGTACGCTATTTACGCTTGACGATAAATAAAGCATCATCATATATTATTTTGTTAATATTTATTATGATATAGTATACAAACCGTACAATAAATGTAAACTAGAAATTTTATGCGCCTTGCACATTAAGCACACCAGCAGAGTTAATATTTATTCTTGGTCAAAATGTTTTTTCTTCTCGAAAATCAAGTAAATACATACATTAAAGGTAACATAAAATTAAAATGGGGGAAAAAACACATTTCAAAAAGAGAGGAAATAAATTAAAAAAGTGCTTAGCAGGATTACATCAAAGTGATACATAACTTTATTATTTTGTTAAAAACTTTCAAAATTTCCTTATTATTGTGATGCCTGTAAATCTCTTGAGGTAGGGTTACAAGTGGCACAAGTTAAAATTTTTTTCTCTAATAATGATGTTAATTATAAAGCCAATTTTTTACAGTATATAGAACGAATACAGCACTGATAAAGTTTGTAGCATCCCTAACGTTTAAATAGGCTTATTTTGATTATACTTATTCCACTTAGTGCATTAGTTCGTAATAAGCCACATCACTTCTTAATTTCATTATAATCATTTTTTCAGGTCGTCTAAAATAATTAATGTTATGGTATCAAAAATATAAAAATTAATTCAGTCTCATACCATTCTATTTAAATATGTGATGATTTTCTCCAGACACAGAGGATTAGATCTTGGAGTTTGCTAGACTTTCAAGAAGTAAAAATATGAATGGAAAGGTTAAATAATTGGTAACAGAAGTAGAACTTAGTAGATTAAAAAAATCTCTATAAGTAATGCTCTTGTTAGTATATTTATACGTGGGTTTTTTTTCCATATTTTTAGCATTAAAATCATCTCCCGAATTATTGTACTTTCTTGATGGAAAATTCTGTATATAAATTATATAAGTATTTAAACATAACAAGAGTGATAGCATCTCAGCCTTTTATTTGAAGATCCTGGGTTCAAATCAGGCTTTGCATTTTTATACTCTATCTCATTTCCATAATTCCATGGATAAGCTTATGAGGTAATTAATTATAAATTTAACAAATTTAAATCTTTTAAAATTAATTATAAATGAAATGTTAAAAAATATTTCCTTCAAACTGATACCGGTTATGTTAAAATTAAAAAAAAAATGTGTGTGTGTGTTCGGGCAATAAAGAATGATTGTTGTTGTTTTGGTATTTACTTATTTTTACATTACATTAAACAGAAAAAAAAAATCTAATGTGGACATCACATGACTTCTTGTACATTTCTTGTAAATTTCATGTAGACATGTTTTTTTTTAAATAAAAAGTATATAGAATTTTATTTCATTACTAACTTTTGATATATTTTTTTATTGAATTATTAATTACTGCAAAAAATTTTTTACAATCAGAGGTAAATAATTATTAATAAATCAATATTTAAATTTAAAAAAAGTAAAAAAAAATAAGCAGATGACGTCTGATTCAAACCGATGTGCCTTCCTCTTATAAAATTGAAATATTTCATTAATTAAAATTGTATTTGGCTATAACTCTGGAACCAATGAAAATAGGGCTTTCAATATGGGCTTATTACTTCAGTTAATAAAAAATCCAAATTTTTTTGAAATTGGATTTTTTTGACACTTTTGGTTCAGTGGTCTGACTGAACCAAATAACTAAAATCAAAAGGAGAGATGCACAACTAGATGTTATAACAGCCCTAAATCTAAAATCTTGGCATTCTACGACTAATCATTTTTGAGTTATGCGAACTCAATACATACATACGTATGTGTGTACATGCAGACGTCACGCTGAAACTAGGGTATTTCTGTTGAAATCTGAAAACAACATTTTTTGTGATTACAATACTTCCTTGTACAGGGTACAAGGGAGTAAAAAAATAATTTTAGTCATTTGTAGTTCATGAACTACTTTGTTTAAATCAATTGAAAAGTTCTTGGCTTCTGTAAGTGGTTTTGAATTATTGGCTACCACCATTTACAGCTGGTATTTAATTAGTAGTGCTTTCTTGAGACTTAAACATCTGAATTGTATACAATGACTCCCTACACAGAATAATTTGCACAATAGAGTTAGTACTTTCCTTTCCGTCATTACTACAATGAAGGTGTTTTAGATAGTAAAGACGAGAATTTCAAGGATTATGTATGTTAGTGATTAGTTCTTTTCAATAATAGAAAAGGTTTCAAAGAAAGAGAATAAAAAATTCTACATTTGTGTAAACTTAAAAAAATCCACATTTTATTAAATTCCATCAAGTGATCTATCTATTCTTTTTTTTAAATAAAAATTTAATTAATAACATATATTCAAATCTCTATATTAAAATATAAACAAAATTCTCAGCTTGTGAAAATGCAGGAGAACTCTACTAAATACAGCTGTAATGATTTTTATCAAACTAAAAGAATACCAAACATCTAGCATCTGTTTAAAAAGGAAAATGGTAAAATGGGCCTAAATAATTCTGAAAACTGAAATTCTCACATATTGATAAACTTCTAAATTATTCAGAACCAAATAGTTTAGAATTTTTATATATTATTCAAAACTTAGAAGATAATTATCGCTAACCTCTGAAGAAGTTAAAACATTGAAAAATAACAAAGCTAATGTGGTGGAATCCATAAAAATTGAATTTTTGAAATTATTGGAATCAAAAGAAATCAGAACTATATAAAAGCATAGAAAAAATGTTAGAAACTATGAGAAAAAAAATTGATTTTCGTTTTGCACTTTTATAGAATGAATAACAAGTTAACAAAACAGATTTTCAAATACTTTGTGAAAAGAAGTTAACAAAAAGCTGGATCCAAGAAATCAAAAATTAGAAAGTAACAACATTAAAGAGGATGAAATAACAGAAAAAGAGGTTTTTTTTTGTAGAAATGTACAAAAAATATAAGGATTCCAATTTAGGAAGAATAACAGAAGTGGAACAAAATGGTTCAAGGAAAGAAAAAACTGAAGGCAAAAAAATGAAAGATTACTGGAAACAAAAATGAAAAGGAAGTGAAATTGTTATGTGGGGGTCTGTAGGCAGCCACACTAAAGATATAAGAAGGTAATAAAAGATATCTTAATATTTCTTTAGATTATATCTATCTTTGTGTTATTAAAGAACTAGAAAATATATTAATATAGTGAATAGATTGTATACATTATATAATTTTCATATTTTGTTATATAATATAAATTGATTAAAATGGAATGCTTTTGTTAAGTACAAACTTGTACAATCGTATAATTTCTCATTTAAGCCTACCAACAAATTTAACTTGTTCACATAAACTATGAAATGAAACTGTGGTGTTTTGATGTAGGTTTATGGTCAAAGTGAACAACGCCAAATTTTCATATAACCAACTCTTCATGTTTTGAACAAATGAAAACTAATTTCACTATGGAATAATATATGACATAAAAACTGTTTTGTTGTTTTTTATTAAAATTTTTTCCTGTAAAATTGAATTAATGAAATAAGATATTAATCTTAACTTTTTAAAACAATAATTACACAAATTCCAAAAAGAATTGATTTTTTCATATATATCGCTATAAAACGGCACATTGGCTCTTTCATCAAATGCGTATTATTTTTTTAAATATCTCTGAGCATATAATCTTTTTTTAAAGTTTCATAATTAATATTCTACATTTTTTTCCATTTGATATATTTTGCATTTCATAATTATTGGTTTATAAAAGGAAGTTTTTCTGTAGGTCCCACAACTTTACTTCCTGCCTAAAGATAACAAATTTTTATACTTGGCCACATAGCCAAGTTCTTTTGTGGTACTTTACAAGAGACATCAATTTCTTCAGAAACATTCTGATTACAACTTGAAAAATATTCTTAACTTCTGTCCAACCCATTCTTTTTCATTATTAGGTTTCTATCAGAAAGTTGTTGTATTACTATGATCTAATATAAATAAAAAAAAGGGAGATTACACCAAGATGTTAAAAAATTTACATGAAAAAAACAGGTGATTTTAAAATAATGGAGAAGTAAAAATAAAATTGCATTGAATTAAGTTTACTTGTATCAGACTATAAGCTTGTTAGCATTTTGACAGGTAATCTCATTTATTCATTTGATAACTATTTGAAAAATAACAATATTATTTGAAACTCTATGATTAAATCCTCCAGTAAAATAGGAATTCAAAACCTAGCTTTATGAGTATATGTTTGAAAAAACTTCCAACCAGGAATAGTAGATTACTTAACAGTTAACAAGTACTTATCAATTAAAATTTATGTATATAAGTGATAGAATTTTTTCCAAATCTTTGATTAAATATAGAGGAATAAAAATATGGGTGAGCATTATTTATACAAAACTCTGATCAAACATACAGAATTTTAATAATTACTCATAAAAATCTCAAAACTGAGATGTCTGATCATCTTGATCAATGTAACAAAACAAGAAGAAAAACAAACCAATAAGTATGACGCACACCATTTGAGATTTTTAAAACACATACTTTCATCAGTTTATTATTTTTTAATAATAAATAAAATAAATCATATTTAATAATAATATTAATAATAAACTAAAAGGATAAAAAATCAACTAAAAAAAAATATAAATGCCATCTTATCAGAGTACTGAAATAAAGCTGCATTCAAAAAACCTATTCAGTGCAATTAACACCTATGTTATACCGCTGCTAAATTATTCATTTGGAATCATCAAATGCTATCCAACAATCTACATTTCTCCCAGAATCTCTACAGTTTGAATCAGACTCAAGTCACCAGACACAGATTTCTTCAACAAAAATTTTGTACAGAAAGAATAATATTACACAGGAAAATGGCAGAATAGGGTTCACTGATCTTCATACTCTGCCCAACAACCAAATACATAAGCTCAGAAAATATTTTTTTAATAAAACTAACACATTTTATCAAGAAGTAGCCCAAACAGATAAAGGTCTCACCACGCTCAATCAGGTTAATCCACACAACGAAAATAGAGACCAACCATTACACAGACTAGACCAACATTAAATTAACCACACTACCACATAGCCAACCAACACTAAAGTAAAGATTGGATCAACCACCTACACAGAAAACTATGGAGATGGTCAGAAAACGCACTACATGATAAACAGGCATGATAGCTGCAAACATTATTCACCAGCAAATCATGAAAAATTACAACTTACTTACAACAGAAACAACAAAAACATTCCATAATCAATCCTAGAGAATGAAACAGCAAAACTATACTGGGACAGGAGTAACCAACCTACACTGGGTTTTGTTGGACTAAGCAATAAAACTGTTACTGGCAATAGACTCGACATTATTGAAGTTATTACTTCTTTTAGCAGGGTATGGATGTATGTTGAGCATGGAGAAAAAAGTTCAGTTTGCCATCACAGAA
>JAAAKQ030123198.1:0-13723 GCA_010016005.3 Zanna intricata | reverse complement strand
GATTGTACAAGACTACACTTCATACACATCATCCTCATTCATCCTCTAAAGTAATACCTTACGGTAGTTCCGGAGGCTAAACAGATAAAAAAAGAGGAGATTAATTAGTCAATGTGAAAAAAATACTGTGAGAAAATGGAAAACGGTGAAAGTTTTTATTCTTACTGGAATGACGTCATTACTTCAGTCAATCGATTTTGTATTTAATCGGCTTTTCAAAGCCATCTGAAACATTTTTATTCAGAACGGATGGGCGGCTGTAGTCCATGAAACGACTCCTTCAAGAAGACTAAAAACATTAATATGAGATTGACATTAATATGCGAATGAATCTTGACTGCATCGTATTTTACTTCAAATGAAGCATTTCTAATACCCAAGATGAAAATAAAGAATTGTCGAATGGGACAACGAAGTCGATCATGTTCCTTCTAAAGTTGGAGACTGGAAATTCAAATAGCGTTGAAGATTAAAAAACAGGTACGATTTACCAGATTAGCGGTTTAACTTGCTTCTTTTAAAATTATCGTAGGCTGTTGCTATTTTTTTTATTAATTTTTTGTTTCAGACGTGCCTGCTAGCCTACATATATCTCCATACTTTTTATATTGTTTATCAATATACCGTAATTTTTTAATATAATTTACTTAATTTTAAAGTACAGATACTTTAGTATTTAATTTTTATTGTACAAAAAAAAGCGGTTAAAACTTTTATTCTCAAAAATTACAACATAATTTTTCAGGTGCGCTTCGTATACGAGTAAATACGGTTGGTATAAATTGAAAAAGTCAATAAGATGGAAATTTTTCGTTTCCAGCGTTCGATACATCTGCAAATAAACTCATCTACGAGAATAAAAAAACAAAGATTTCCCAGCAACTAGTCGCATCAATTTTTAATAACACTTTGGAAAATTTATTTTTACATTCTTGAGAACGGATTCACAATCCGTAGCAGAAAATTTCATAGTTCGAAAATATACGAAGAAAGACTGTTAAAATCTGATGAGAGATGGTGTGTGTCACTGGAGAGTTAATTGCTCTCTCGACTGGAGTAGTACTTCTACCTCAAGTAGACCACATACCTCATAAGCATACCACTAGTTACATGTGGAACCATAGTAATATTCTCGGCGTATATAGTAAATAAGACTACAAGAATTCGCGATTTTGTAAAAACATTTATTTTCACATTAAAAAGAATTACTAAAGGAATGAAATGCTATCAATAAAAAAAATAACAAAGCTTCAACATTTCTACAAACAGAGAAAAATGAGAAACCGCCCTTACTACTTGTATTTATAAAATACACGTATAATATAAAGTACAATAAGTCTCTATATTTGTTTGGCGTTAGAGAGAAAATCCGGCCGTAAACCCACCCAAAAATTTCCTGGATAAACGAAGGAAAAAATGCGAGAGTACAAAGAATTTTCAAAACGGAGTACATCCGAAACGCGTCAACATATACGGTTTGATTATTACGAAGGTGAGAAGAAAGGTAGATAACTGTACTACATACAAAAAAAAAAAATCGCAGGAAACGAAAAGAAAGGAGCAAGACTAAGTGTTTTACACACGCGAGCGCACGCCACTGTACTTAAGTAATAAATTTATAAATTTTAAATAGTTTACCAATATGTAATTTAATGAACATTTACAAGAAACGAACACACACTTCTTAGTCTTAACACTTACCACATTTATTAAAAATTATTATTTAATGTATTCTTGGACAAAACTTCCGATCTGATTCTACCTAGAATATAGATAACTACACGAATTAAAACGTAAATCTTAACGTTGCAGAAATCAATATTATTAAAGTTTAACAAGCTATATATTTACCGATGAATATCAATTTACTCGCTTCATAATGAAAATAAAAAATAAAGGATAGTTTTATTTTATTCCCCGATCACTTTTCTATAAATATACAGAGATTTTATTATATTAATGAATCTTTCGTTAAAAAAAAACTGAAGTACGCAGTACTTCTTTATAACCTAAGTCGATTCCACGTCAAAAAACTCTAAAAATAATCCCAATTAACTGAGTAAAGCTAATTTCTTATCGATATTTTCACCGTATTTTAAACCAAATATCTCCTAATCACCACACATTTTCAATAAATTGTTGTTTTGGTCTCTAAAATAGCTATTTCGAATAAAACCAATCAAAATGAAGTCTCACTTTAAAAAAAAAAATTTGATATATATTTTGCGCCGAAACGGGAAACATACAATAAATCTAGCAAGGAGAATGATAGCCATCAATTAATTGTATACAACTATTAATAAAAACTATGAAACCATGTTTAACCTATTTTTTTCAGTACTTTTTGTAGCAATAAATATTTTACCGTATTTTTTCAAATACCATTTCGTCGACAACTTTTCTTTCTTTAGCTTTTTGTTCACCTTTTTGAAATACAGTTAATAGTATAATTAAATTTCAACAAAAAAAGTGGCCGGGGGATAAAATAAGACCCTTTTAGATTACAAAGGTAATCTCACAATTACAAAGGTAATTGTGAGATTAAGCTTCAAACAAAATAGGAACCACCTAGCCACTATTAATATTTGACATGTAATTAAAAATATAACTGTCAGAACTTCTAGATCGTTTGTAATGTTCACTATTATTTTTAATTCAGATCGCATCGCAGAGAAGTCTGAACTAAAAATTGTTATTTTTATAAGTTCCGACAAACATTAAAAAAAAAAAAAAAAAATCAGTTCATCGGCTACATCTTTTCTCTATCAAGATGATTTTGTAAAATTTTTTCTCGGCCATTGTAAATTTTTTATGTCAGACCAACAATGAATATTGAGTGGATCTGAAAAATTGCGACTTCAACAAAAAATTTTTTTTAAATTTCACTAAACCTTTAATACTTCTGTTGTGTTTTTGATTCGTTTTCAGCCCCCTCCTCAATAAACATATAACAAAATCCCTCACAAATCTTAAGCTTTATCGTCTTGAACAAAAAATAATTCGACAAATATTAATTAAAATTATTCCAAATTTATTAAGTTACTGCGATGTAAAACTACACAAACAAAATTCAGTCTAAGGATCTAATATTAATAGAAACGGAGACCCCCCACACTTCATTCAGACGACTGACTATTGATTTCATTCAGGGAAACAGGCTTGTATTTTGAGCAACAATTGAAAATAGCGTAATAAATGAGTAAAATGTCACGGATGTTGACGCTAAATGAAATGAGTGGTAACCTATTTATTAACTCCTGTAGACAGATGGATATGCAGTTTGTTTAACACATCAATAGAAATTGCCGTCTCATGTCAGCGGTTATTGTCTTCGTTTCAATTTGTTAGACTTATAGAAACAAAATATACACACATAGTAAGCAAAATAGAAGATAATAAAAAGTTATAGGAAACATCACTCTACACAACCTCGTTAAAACAGAGTCAATAACACAAAATAATTAACAAAAAAAAAGAAAAAAGGAGAATCAATAATAAAAGTGTTTGTTACTAAGAGACCTACTATTATTACTATCATCTTCTGATAAACATCAATAAATTTTAAAAAATGTTGGAAGAAATTTTGCATTAAATCTTTCCTGAAAATTGTCACAAAACGAAGAAAACAATATCAAAAATAAAATGTAATAGACGTTTAAACATTTTGTAACCGAATGTGAAGTTATTTCGTCAAATTTCGTTCGTATCTGAATGTGCTGACAATGCAATGAAAATAGTAAAGAAAAACTATGCAGCATATGAAACCCAAGAGTTCAAATTTTTAAAAGCTTTTATTTTTCTCTTAAGATATTTTTAAGTCGTTTACGGCGTCAATCTAGCCACAAACAGAAAAATCCGTAAAATCAAATTTGAAAAGAAGTGTAAACAAGTTCTTAAAGTTTTTTCTAATAATGTAGGTCCCCGACCCGAAGTTGAAGGTTACACAACATATATATGAAAGTTTATAAAAATACATGAAAACCATTTCAAAACCTTACTAGCTAAGTTTTGGCTGAACCAACAATTCCCAAACTTGCCTCTTTTAAATAAAATAATTCATACATGAAAATTTATAATTCAAAAATGAGAATTTATTAATCATTTATAAAATACTTCACTTTCAATAATAAAAGAAAATGCATAGAGGTTTGTTATATCTGCTCACATTTTTGTTTTAGCTGCTTATTGGCACAGGGCGGACTCGAACCACAAAATGGTGGTGCGCCGGGAAGCTGCGCGCAGCACACGGACGATTCATTCGTTTGAACGATTTATCTATAATTATATTTGTGTTTTGGGGATAAAAAAGGAAAATACTGGGGTAAGAGCTGTGTTAAAAAATAACTCACGAAACAGCTAAAAATGTTCAGGACGCAGCGGGCCGTAGGTTTGCAAAACCAACACGTTACATAATTTTCATAAATATAATATCCAATTATTTACCGCTCAAGGAGGAATATAATCGATCATAAACCCTATAACTTAGCCTCATCCACTTTTTTTAACAGCTAAGGTTTTATAAGAATTATAACTGTGACAAATGAAGTACAAAATAACCTTTTGGAGAATTGATATCGTGTACACACGCATATAAAAAATAAATGAAATACCTACCAACCAACTTATCTACTAAACAAATGGTAAAAAATTCACAATTTGAAACAAATATTTGTTATTAATCGTTGCCTGTAGGGCACTAATGAAATCTGAGCCAACAAGAGCATGGCCTTATTAATGGCATACAGTTCTTCAATGGAAATACTAGTGATGATAGGGGGTTATACATCTGCTAGGAAACGGTACCAGCACTGCAACAGCATCGATTAAACGCGCGCGGAATATCTCGATGTACCGGCGCGTTCGAGGAAAAGATGTTCATGCCATCAAGGAAACCAAACTTGGCTAGACTCCATGCACGAGTTTCAGCGCTACCCCTTACAGCTCACAGAATCATATTATCGGCCAAAGCCATTGTACGTGCTGGCCAGTGTTCAATGCGGGTTTGATGGTCGAGACCACACTTTAACCTATGTGGCGACTTACCAAGCGTTCCTGAATGCTCTGTTTTCAGAGGCTTCGAAGGGTGACGCAGATGTCGGCGTTAAGGCGGGTAAAATGTCACTCCCTGACGTACGGGTTGTGGATACCGTTGATATAGACCGAGTGCAATCCGGTGTCTTTCTCAGGCACCGTGTATTGAACAACTTGACCCGGATATTTTCTACCATCTTTTGTCTGTCATAAGAGAGCCTTTTGGCATATTGTTCTCAGGATTGTTCCCGGGGTTGCTACCCGACTTGTTAGAAAGTGGTCTTGGTGAGAGTGCTATCACTAATAAAGGATGTAAATAAGTAAAGGATCCTAGTGAGGTGCGCAGTTATCGATCTCTTGCCGGTAATCGGCAAATTGCTAGAAATGCTGGTTGTGGAGTGGTTCTGGAAAAACATCGATATAAATATTTTTCTAAATCGAGGCCAATATAGCTTCAAGCTAGGCACCGAGGATTGCATCTTAAATGTTCTTGCTGAGGTGGAAACCGCCGACTGTAGATATGCTTTGGCTATTTTTATTTGACATAGAGGCAGCATTTCCTTCCTTGTGTTGGGAGTTCTGTCCTCTATGAGTTGGAACACCGTAATGTTTCCGAAGCTCTACAGGCCGTGGTGCGGGACTATTTGTCCAACCGTACGGCTCTGTTTAAAAATGCGCGCCTTGTTCCGTGAAAAAATCCGTAACCAGGGGAAGCCCACAGAGTTCCTTTCTCGGTTTTCGACGGATTTCTGAGATTGACATTTCCAGAAGGGGTCACAGCCCAGATTTCGCCGATGACTGTCTCCTTTTAGTTGTGGTAATTCACGACCGTAGCTGAAAGAAAGAGTGCAGGCGGCCTTCTAACCGCAGAGGGCTGGCTGGACTGTCAAAATTTAAGTATTTCTATGCCCAAGACAAATTACATACTTCTTAAGGGCGCATACAAATTATCATACAGTCACGGCAAGAACGGACACCGCAAACATCCCAATAAATAATACTTGTAGCCATAAACGCTCTTTTCCTACGTGCAGATTATTTGTCATATACTATACTGGAAGATTCCTTTCATAGGGATCTTAGTAGTTTGCATTGTTAGTGCAGTAGGAATTTTCTTTGGTGGTCGGTTGTTTGAAGCAATTTTCAGTAAACCACTTTCGGATGTTTTAACAGAAGTTACCTTCTTACTAATATTTAATGCTGTAATAGCAGCGTGAGGGACTTTACATGGTCAGATAATGCTTCTACCATTTTAGTTAGTTCTCTGCAAGTTCCGCATTCCTTCTCTCGTAGATTTTTTTATGAAAGGGCCTGAACAAAACTTACTCCAGGTTGTATAGGATTCCTTATGCAGAGGGAGTTCCTGTATTTCCGTCGAGCCACAGGAAAGATAACTTTCTGTTCTGTTGAAAGCTATTTTGAAGATCTGTAAGAGTATAAATCTTCAAAATAGCTTTCTCTTCTCTGTAGACTGGGCATTCTCAAATCTTGCTTAATGTGATCCTTTTTCAATTTGCACAATTTTCTACCTCAGCGCATGTGATGTTATCATGTCCAATACCGGCGCAACGCATCTTTAATTTGGAGAACAGGAAGTAGTTACAGGGGCTCAAATCAGGCGAGTACGGTGGGTGGCTGAGCACAGGAATAATTTTTTTGGGCAAAAATTAAGTGTTAATCGCCGAGGTATGCACTGGTAAGTTATCGTCCAAGAGGAAAAAGGAACTATCTCTCCACAATTCGGGTCCAACAATCACATTTCTATTCAAAAGTCGATCCAGCATTTGATAGTAGAATGAAGCATCGCAGTAGCTTTCTCTACCCTCCGCAAAAAGGTTATACCACCGAAAAACAGGAGCACGAGACATAACAGATCCACCATAAGCCAATTTTAACATTTCGAAACTTTTATAGTCTTTAAAGCAAAATTTAATCGCAATACATTGTTTGTTATTTTTATTCATCGTGAAATTAAGACCGCGACCACTTTGATACTACCACGCGAACTGCTACTGAATAGTTGCATATGATCGGATGGACTTGAAACTTCGTATGGGGGGAGAGGAAGGTTGTAATAACTAGGTCCCAAAATTTCATGACGATAGCGATAGTAGTACAGATTTCATAGCCAGTCTTAAAACTTATGGGACACACTGTGCATATTTAAGAGCTAATAGTTTTCGCTATTTTTATTGATCATTTAATTAAATAAGTAGGACATCATTCCTTCTTAACGGATTTCGGAGATCCACAATATTTTTTCTGCTACAATATTTTTATTTATCAGGGAGAAACATTAGCAAAATATTTACCTTTGTCGCTATAAATTTTTATTTTTTCCCCTACTCCCCTGGACCGAACCAGCAATTAAGCAAAACTCAGTCCGAGGGAGTATATTTTGCTTCTAACGGACCTCCGCCTAGCGGCTGTATGACCGGCTTGGCAGGTTCGGTGTTATCATTTCCAGTGTAATTTCTTCCACGTTGAATTTTCCCGTGGTAACTCTTCAACGTGCGCACTGGAAGAAAGTATGATAGGGAGTGTCTTGCAACCCATAATTCACACAATTCTATCACTGTCTCCTACCGAAACGGTACAGGTAAACACCAAAGTGTCGGTGGCCAGAGAGGAATTGGGAGAGGTGATAACCCACCTCCCCATGTACCCTCTTCAACCACGATTTCAGCCTGAGTATGAGGCATCGGGTCCAGGCCGCCGTCCTCGTCTTCTCTCAGAGTTTTTACCATTCATGGAAAGTACTGCTGCATCTCCTCTCGGAATCCCCTTGTATGTTCTAGTCCGTTGTCGGGCTATCAAATGTATCGGGGGTACCCCTGCAAGCAGCCCCCTGCTGCTGTAGATACCGTGCGGTAAGCATTTATGGTTTTAATTCCCGCCCTAGGATAGATATAGCAGGCTTCTAGTATGCTTTTTCACAAAGCACTAGCAATTCACAAAAGTACTAGCGTAGCTAGTACTGCGTATAGCAGCACCGCCATGGCAGTGGCCATGAGAAGTCTTCTCTTAGATGCCTTCGGTCCTCTACTTGCACTCACTAGTATCCCAAGTGTTCTAATGACGCCTTTTGTCTTTTCCGAGACTTACCAAATGTGGGCATTGAATAGTCCCGATTTTTCAAACTACAAACCTAAGTATTTCACTCGAGACTGTGTGGTTACTCGGTGCCCGTCCACATATACATGAATTGGGTGAGTATGTCTTCTTCCTACCATGGCAATCACTTGAATGTTTTGGGGTTCCAGTTCTAGTCCTCTCGCCCTAAGCCATTCATTAATGCTTCTAATAGCGATATTGGCGTCTCTTCCGTATGATCTGATATTAAGACCTCCAGGTCATCGGCATACGCCAATAGAAATACATTTTCCAGGAACCTCACCCTGAGCACATCGTCAAAGGTGAGGTTCCAGAGCAGAGGGCTCAGCGCGGACCCCTGTGGTCCTCGCTGTAACTATCTTCAAGAAACCTTACACAGGATAATTTCACCCCCTCTGTAAAGTTTCTTGCCTCCTCACTGCTAGCTAACAATGTCTTCATTTTCAGCTAACAATGTCGACCGAAGTCTTTTGCAACTACTCCCAAATTTGTTGTTTTTTTTTCAGGTGGATCAACAACCATCGAAGAATTAATAAGTAGAATCGACATACAGTTTCCACGACTACCGGCGATAAAACGGACTATTCTAGTAAAGCGTACGCAATATACATTCTTAATAAAAATAACTTAAAAATGTTTAATATCTTTATAACGTCTTCCAAATTTATTTTTACAATTTTTAGCAAATGTATATTGTTCTGTTTAAAATCACTTTTCCAATCCGGTTAATGTACTTTGTTTCTATTTAAAGGTGAACTTCTCAAATTTGTGTTTAATTTTTATACTCGTTATGTACATTAATTTTCTTAGAATTAGATTCTCTATAAATTTAACTAGATAAATTTTTATTTCTTCATTGGTAAATAGTTATTTTATTCTAAACCTAAAAAAATGTATCGAAAGGATTTTCGTGTTACCCCGTTTTTCTTAAAACATGAGATAGAACCTTTTGTTAAAAAGTGAGATAGAATGAGAGGCCTGGGAGCAGTTTTATTCAATTTCTTAGATCAAAAACGTTAAGAAAGCACCACCTTTACCTCTCGATTTGTATCCCAAGAATTTTAGTACGGTTTAATTTCACAGAGGGAGCAACAAAGTAGGGCCTAAATGTTACGCGAACTGAAACTCGCTAACGAATCGTTTTTGACCTATTCTTTTATTTCTTATTTTTGGCTACAGAATCATCTCCCAAGAGATATTGACGTGCAATTTCGATTCACTCTGTATATATTACAGTATACTGTATACACAAACAGGAATTAGGTATTTATTAATATTTAAAAATTTCCTTTAACATATACAGCGATTAATGTCAGCTGTTAAGTTCAACAGATTGCATAAAATTAAATTTACACAAAATAACACTGTAATAGCTGTAACTTTATGTTTGTACTGTGAGGAATCGGGAATTTTGGATTTTTTCAATAAGGATCTATCTCAGCTTCAGATGACATACTCAATAATGTTTTCTCAACAAACTGTGCGTGGGATATACATATATAAAGGACACAGTAACTCTGCAAGTACCAGCTATAAGGTGCGAATTAAATTAACGAATACTAAATTGTAGATTTTAATTTGGGAATCTACATAAAAAACTGAAATTACAGAAGAACCGAACGAACTTTTTAGCAACAGGATTTTGAAGTCATTTTTACTTCTTTAAAGATTATTTTATAGCTTTGAAAATACCCAAACTCTTTCAAATAGCGTATAATTTTCTTCTTTTTTTAAATTAAGGACTAATTTAATTTAAGAATATTATAATAGTGTACTCTTAAATAGAATTTTAACCTTGGGAACAAGATTACTTTTTAAAAATTTAGGACTTATACCCGCAGCTTTCAATGATACATCTAAAAATATTTTTGTTTTTATCTTCTGTTTTACTTCGCAACGTGTCATTTCAAACGAAGGTTACAAGGTTGATCCAAAAATAAAGTAAATTTTACTAGTCTTTAATGCAAAATATTCAACGCAATTTCCTTTATATATATATATATATATATATATATATATATATACATAACTTGATAAATTTAATTTAGGATATGGAAATAAATCAAAATAAGCTGTACAAACGTTTAACACAAGCTACCATATTTATAACTCATCAAATTTTAATTTTAAAACTCATCAAACCAGGATATTCAAATGAAAAAGAGCATGTATACGTTTTGTTTACAATATATCACCAATAGGAAAAATAAGTTTGTTGTAATAAAGCAAGATTAAAATCCATCTTGATTAAAAAATAAAAAAATATTATCTGGTTATTAATCATCTGCACAATAAAAAAAGTAAATTATTAGTATTTTTCGCATTTTAATATAAATTTACATAGGAATGATGAAAAGCTTCAACAACCTTGAGAATGAGGTAAAAATAATTTTATATTACATATCAATAAACTACACATTTACGAAAGCCAAAACTGTTTCTAAATTGGATTAATTTATCAAACCTCCATCCCCCCGCCGCAAAACACTGAATTTATTTTAATCCCGATACCCTTCACAAAATACAACAACACTCATTCAATATAAATTCAAATTAAAACGGAATTAATCATGAACTACTGCAACACCTAATTCAATTTTATTTATTTAAATAGAGTAACTAATTAAAATCAACATTATTTTACTACTTTTATTAAAACAAGATATACCAGTGGGTTATTATGGTAAATAGTAATATATATGATCATGACTAAAATAATAAAGAAAAAGATTAAAAACCCAACCTGACTAAAAAGTAAAAATAAAACATAGAATATTATTTACTTAATACTGAAATAGTAATTCAAGCTACATAAAAAAAAGTATTAAACTACTGATCGGAAATTTCACAGATTTAAACATGTTAAAAAGCAAGAAATATATTGAACAATAAATTATTAAGCACGAATTAGAATTAAAAAAGATATAATAAAACCCAATTTAAAAATGTACCAGTCAAAAAAAAAAAATATATATATATATATATATAATTATAAAATAATAAATGAAATGGTTTTTTAGTACGTTTTTTGAAGCCAGATTTACTTTCTTGTTTGCAGTTTGTAAATTTTGCTTTTTGTTAGCATTTTTCAGTGAAATTTTTTTATTTTCTTCCACTTAACATAGAAGAAACATAAATTCTTGGGATGCGATTTTAAAGGTGGGAAAGAGCAGAAAAAAAATTAAAAAATACCGATTTTTTTACATTTTTATTACTTTTTTTTTGGTTTATTTAAACATATAATGATAAATTTAGAATAATATATACTCATTACCTCCTCCTCAAAAAAAGGAATCTTAGGATAAAGCAGAATTATTTTTCTACTACGTAACAATAAATGATGGATACCAAGAACGTATTACAACTCTGTTGTCAGATTTTTTTACCCTGTCTTTTACAACTAATTTTATTAACGTTTTCTTAAAAACATGTAAAGTAACAATCTTACTTTGGGTCGCTAACATCACGTTATAACAATATTTTTTAGTAAAATATTGTTATAACAAATTAATATATTTTCAAATCGTCTACGGTACCATTTAATTTTTTTTTTTTTTTTTCACTTATCTAGAAGAAGCTTACTACGGGGGACCCATAACACAACAGAGGCCCAAAGCAAAGCTAACTTACCACAGGCCCACAAAAAAAACACAGGGAAAAAACTGGTGTAGATGTGCGTAAACAAGATTTAACACCCAACAAATAAAAAGCACATACAATCAAATAATAACTTTCTCCTTTTATTTAAATTAAAATTCTGTACGCATTTATAAATTTTATTATCTTTTTATCATTATTACTGGATCGTACTCACCTGTTTCTCGTAAACGGAACGAACAATAGGTTGGATTAGACTAAATATTTTAAAATAAAACAATTATTTAAATAACATTAAAATATAAATGTTTAAAACGAATAATGAAAAGAAAATAATTAATTTTTTTATAGTTCTTCCGTTAAGTTTAGAAGTAATGTTACATTACTTGTAACAATAATCAAAAATTAGCATTGTTAATTTGAACTATGTCATTTATAAATAATTTTAATGAAATCTTTTACTAAGTAGCAGACATCAAAAAACACATCTTACAAGTTAAATTTTACCTTTTAAGTTAAATTTTACCTTACCTAAGTTAAATTTTAGCAAATTTAGGTAGCGTGCAAAACAATGAGATTGCATGTGATTATTAGTAGATAAACCCGGCCACCATCTTGGTATCTAACTATATTTAATTTAAAAAAAACTCAATACAATAACCCTTTGACCTTTTATTTAAATGAAAAATAAGACAATCGATGTTGCAACTATTTTATGTTAATTACAGTAAAATATTAAAAATGGACTTATTATAGAATATGTATGAGATAATCGGCCATTACGATCAGACAAAAAAAAATAATACACTATTTGATTTATCAGCTTTATTTATTTCAAAATACATTAATAAACGAATTTTAAAAAATTGCACTACAAGCTATATTACACAGAAACCTAGTGAGTCCCATTAAAGAACAATCAAAACCAAATACGATATTTCCATAACTAAATAAGGCGCCCGTAAATACACCCACACCCAAAAATTCAAACTAAAAAAAAAAAAAAAAAAAAAAAAAAAAACTTTTACCAGCCATTATAAGAATCTGAAAACATCAACATCAAAGACAATTATACTCGATCCGCGATTTACAAAACGATAAGTTCTAGTCACTTTTGCATACACTGAATTTTACGAAAGTTTTTCTAAAAAACAAAGAATTAATCTTTTAATTTGGCACACGCCAAATATAGATTACGAATATTCGGTCTTATCAGTTAAACCGGCGAGTTCTCACGTATGCAGGTACACGAGTAACACTGTAGAATTATTCAGCATTACCGGCATATAAAAAAACGAATGATTTCCAAACAATCGGTAATGTTGATATTGTTATAAATCGTTAATTAAGAGCTCTGTACCAACTATTCTGAGTATGGATTTGCAAAAAATATTGAAATAAATTTATTTATAGATATAACAAAATATTTAACATAAACTTACGATAGGTTTAGGCAAGAACAGAAGAGAGCAATGTATAATTTTCTCGTCAAAAATAGTCTATATTTGGCAAAATGTTTGGAATGTTCTTGAAAAGATTATTAGGCGACGATTTTTAACTAATTATTTGTAATTTATATATCTATATATAAACAACTAATAATATAAACACATAATTATATATATATATGTGTGTGTGTGTGTGTGTAATCAGGTCTCTCTCTCATTTTCTGTTTGGTCTCCGCAATACCTAAGATATTACTTCAGAAGATGAATGAGAATGATATGTATCAATGTGAACAAGAGTGTGTGTATTAGTCTTCTACAATCTCAGGTCAACCATTCCTGAGAAGTATGGTTAATTGAAACCCAACCACCAAAGAACAACTTACCGGGTTGGTCTAGTGGTTAACGCGACATCGCAAATCAGCTGATTTCAAAGTCGAGAGTTCTAAGGTTCAAATCTCCTAGTAAAGATAAAAATGTTTATACGGATTTGAATACTAGATCGTGGATACCGGTGTTCTTTGGTGGTTGGGTTT
>JAAAKQ030123187.1:0-13724 GCA_010016005.3 Zanna intricata | reverse complement strand
TACTAGATCGTGGATACCGGTGTTCTTTGGTGGTTGGGTTTCAATTAACCACACTTCTCAGGAGTGGTCGATCTGAGCATTATATAAGACTACACTTCATTCATATTCATACACATCATCCTTATTCATCCTCTGAAGAAATACCTTACGGTAGTTCTGGAGGCTAAACAGATAAAGAGAGGTAGTGAAAACCAGCTGGCCTCTGTGGCGTGAGTGGTAGCATTTGGGCCTTTCTTCCAGAAGTCCCAGGTTTGAATCCCAGTCAGGCATGGCATTTTCCATACACGCTACAATTCATTCATCTCAACCTCTGAAGAAATATCTTAACAGTGGTTCCAGAGGTTAAACAAAGAAAAAAATAAATAAAAAAATAAAGTTGGTGAAAACCAAAAGATACTACTATTGTCAAACAATGCATTATGCACACTCTTTCTACACAGCAGAGAAAAGGAAAACTATAACAGAAAAAATGGATTAAAATTAATGAATCCCTATTCTTTGCATTGTTTTATTTTATTTTACTTAACATATATTACATTATTTATTTATAGTTTCTATCCAAATAATGGTAGGATTTTTTTCACCATTGGAATGGTAGGATAGTAATAAAAATGGTACGATTGAATGATGATATTGGTCCTTTTGGAAGAAACTTAAGACAGAAATAATAATGAATGATCTAGATTTATTGTTAACAGATATTTAATTTTTCTCAGAGTAAAGAAGATTCTAGAAAGTTCAAAACACAAAGATTATTTTATACTACAGCATAAAATAATCTGTTTTACCTTTTTGTTTGTTTATCTATGTTCAAGATTACAAAAAAAATCCAAGAAATTATTTTCAATAATTTGAATTAAAATCAGGCTATAGTAAAAATCAGACAATTCATAAAGGCCTTCACAACTTTAAAAGTATATAAAAATGTATTTGATCCAGTTGAATGTACAGATCCAGTTGAGATCTATTTCATAGCAAAGCACATTAAGTTTTGATTCACATAGTTTATTAGTACAGAATTTGGCTACCAGTGCTGTCACCACTGTAGTTAAAAATGGATACCTTTACTGGTGCATGCTCGGTGTGTTTTTGTTTCAAAATTTGCAGTCAATGAGTGCTGTTTAATGTAATTTTTAGAGTATAGTAGGGAGCCTCTTAATGGGCATATAATTTACTCTTGGTACTAAACCTTCGCTAAGACAAGTTATTCAGTTAAACATACAAAATTACCAGGATGCCCAGGCATCCCTGAAGCTGCTGTGAAAAACTCAGAGAATGCTTTGCACAAAAGAAATCAACTTGACATGCATCTTGTGAGAATGGTATGCCACAGACTACTGTTTGGCATGAATTACGTTAATAATTTCACTTGTCATACAAAATAGTCATGGTTCAACATACTATGGATGATGACAAAGTTGCTTGGCTGCAGTATTGTGTGGAAATGATGGATAGAATTGCAGAAAACAATATATATTTAGACAATGTAATTTTTGGTGTTGAATCAACGTTTCACATCAGGTGCAAAGCGAAAACCCATAATCGCTGAATGTGGCATTACGAATACGTTTATCAAACTTTGCAAAACATTCATGACAGTCCTAAGGTTAATGTTTTTTATGCTCTAAGCAAACAAAAACTGTATGACCCATTCTTTTGCCAGGAGGCAACCGCTAATGGTATTATCTGGATATGCTTCAAAATTTTCTAATTCCTCAGTTAGCAGATCATGCCAAGATGAATGGCATTACAATCAGCAAGACTGGGCACTACCTCACTACCACCTATAAGTCTGAGATTTTCTTGATATTCAATTCTCAAGTCGGTAAATGGTGTTAAAGGACCAATTGCAAGGCCATCTTGCTCCCCAGATTTGACCCTACAAAAATTTGTTTAGTGGAGTGTACCACCTGCCTGCTGATCTTGTTGAGTGAAGATTTAAATTAACACCGCAGTTTGTTTTTTTGTTTAGCCTTCGTAACCACTCTAAGGTATTACTTCAGAGAATGAATGAGGATATGTATAAATGTATATGAAGTGTAATCTTGTATAGTCTCAGGTGGAACATTCCTGAAGTATGTGGCTAACTGAAACCCAACTACCAAACAGCACTGTTACCTATGAACTTGTGTTCAAATCAATACAAAAGTAACTGCCTCTACTAGGATTTGAACTTTCTTGACTGTAGGTCTTTATACATCTAGAATTAAATTCTTGACTGTAACACCACAGCATCCCAACCTTGTGACGTACCTTGTTCCTTACCTTGTGACATTCTGGTCGCCACACCACCCTTCTCGTTCCTAGCCCTGAAGGGCTTTATTGGAAATCATCTTATTGACCTCAAACTGATTACATATTTCAGTCACCAGCCTGGCCTCATCTAGGATGCCACTGATGTAAATGCCTTGGCAGACACTTACATCAGTGATTATTTAACTCAGCCTTTGCCTTCGCTCTAAGCTTCTTTCAGACATCTTCTCTCTTAATGTCCAACTTGTTGCCCTCTGAAATAGCTAATCAACTAGATCAGTATTATTCCTATCTTTGTGAGTTGCTAATTTTAACAAACGTTCTACATTTCTGGTGTCTTATAAATAAAAGATAATAATAATTAAACATTTTGTTTAGTGAACTTCTGTATACTAGTTACAAATGTTAATTTCTACCTTACAGTGTAAAATATTCAGTTTTTAATACTATATTATTAGGTGAATAATCAAAAATAAAAAATATACAATCATAAAGGATAAAGTAAGAAAGCTGAAGAAATATATTTCAAAAAAAGATGAAGATAAATATGAAGAGAAAGAAAATGTTAAGAACAGGGGAAAAATAAAAAAGTTAAGAGAAGATGATATATAAAAGAGGAAGAAAATATTACAACCAAAGAAAGAATAAAAGCATTTAGAAAAGATAATAAATGTAAAGAGGAATAAAACATTAAGATCAAGAAAAGATTAAGAGAGGATGAATAATATAAGGAGAGAGAAAATTTGAAAACTAGAGAACATATACACAAATTAAGATCAAAAGAATTATATCAAATCAAACAGCTGGCAAGAAAAAACAACAAAATGATGATAAACTCCGACTTAGGGAGAATATTCTAAGATAATATCAGAGGAGTAATGAACTAAAAGATAAGAATTTCTTGCAATTTATTACAGATCGAGCATGTATGCCTCAGTGTATACACACAATGTCTGAAAAGTTCCAGAACTAAATTTCTGTAATCAATACAATTAGCGCCATCTATCGTACAACCAACGATCTACGTGATACAATATCTGACGGGTGTGTGTACTAAATTTCATCACGTTTCGTCACTTCAGTCTGGAGCTACATTCGGCCGCGTAATAAGTGTTCATGTGACTTTGTGCAAGCTCGCGACATGGAACAAAGAGGCGCGATAAATATTGTGTCGAATCCGGCCCGAGTACTGGGATCCGGGCAGTTGGACTCTTGCACAATGCCTCAGCACTCATCAAAACAGTTTTAACACGTATTACGCCGCAAATCAAATCACCATCTTATCCCACCCGTCCTATTAACCCAACTTTACTACAGCAGACTATTTTTTGATCCCGAAACTCAAGTTGAAAATGAAAAGCCGCTTTTTCGACGACATTCCGGCCATCCAAAGAGCGCACCGAGCAGTTGAAGGCAATCCCAAGGTGATTTCTCCAGAGCGTTTGACGGGCTCTACCTGCGCTGCAACGCGTGTATAACTAGAGAACGTTTTTATGTAAAGGGCTGATATGAGTAAATTCGTTTATATTTAAATCTTTATTTTATTTGGGTTGGGAACTTTTCAGACATACATACTGTGTATGTTGTTTTGTGAGGGACATTTTTCAGTCACTCTGTAGTTAACTTTAATGTGGACAAAATTAAACAAAAATTACATTTTTTTTACAGTTGCGGATTAATAGTTATTAACAATTCAATATATTTAAATAAAAAAGAGTTAAAAAATAAATCAAAAAAACAAAAGATAAAAAAGGAGGTGATTCTGATTCGAACGATGTGTCTTCCCTAATAAGATCCAAATATTTCATTACTTAAAATTTTATTTTGCTGTAATTCTAGAACCAATGAAAATAAGTATCACTTATGATATATCGCTGAAAAGTTCTCAATGAGTGGTTATTACTGCAGTTAAAAAAAAGTCCAAAATTCAAATGTTTTGGGATTTTGGGCTTTTTTTTAGCTCTTCTGGATCAGTCGATTGCAATCAAAAGAGGAGCACAAGTAGATGTAACAACAGTCGTCAATCAAAAATTTGAACATCCTACAGCTAATCGTTTTTGAGTTATGCGAAGTACGTAAATACTTACATACGTACAGACGTCGGGCAGAAACTGGTCAAAATGGATTCAGGGATGGTCAGAATGGTTATTTCCGTTGAAATCTGAAAACCGAAATTATTCGCGTTTACAATACTTCCTTTACTTCGTACAAAGAAGTAAATAATAGCCATTTTCTTCTCTCTAAATTTTCAAATGGGAAAAGTTTGAGTATATTTCCATATAAAACTGGTTTTATATTTTCAAGACATGGGTTTTTTCACGTCTTGAAATCATAATTTTGTCAATTCACTCAGATTTAAAACCGTTCAACAACGCTTTATTGAAAAACATGATAAATAATAATTATAATGTTTTAGCTACTTTACTAAAAAGCCAGTTTCATATAAGATTACACAATCTAGAAGTTACAAAAATTTGACTATCAGACGTCTTCAAATATAATATGATTTTTTTTTTTTTTTTTACCAATAACTCTACAAAATTCTGTTTCAATAACAATAAATAATAATATCTATATTATAAATAATAATGTGAAATAATTTGTTTAAAGAGAAAATACATATATAATTTTTATTGATAAAATGAAAACGTTAATAACATACACTACAACTGTTTGTTTTACATTAGATCTTTACAGCACATTGTTGTTATCACACTTTATTCAGAGTGTTATGACCAGTAATATATTACTGACACAAAGGGTCAAAACCCTGACAAAGAGATCTAATGCAAAAATAATGGAAATTATGATTATGTATGTACTCAACTAAATTTCCGAAAATATATTATATATTTTTTAATATATATAATTATTTTAAACAATAATTTGTTAGTAACAATGAAATATTTTATATGTACAGAAGTTCTGTTCATTGTACAATTAATTTCAAGCATTGGTTTCAAATGTTTATGTAACTTGTACAGTTAATTTATTTTTTTTTTAAGGTTAATTTATTCAATTAAAATGTATACAGTACTATTTTAATAATCAACAATAACCAATATTTGTATTATGAAATCTGTAGCCAATAAAAACATTTATTTATTTATATACATACTGGGAACACAAACCTACAACAGACACATATGGTATAGTGTAATTAAGTGAACACTTTAAAAGAAACAAAACAGAAATATAGTAGATAACCTTCCGAATACAAAAATAACACCTCTGATAAAAATAAATCTGAACTTAGACTCTTAGTCTTGGAATCAATTTCACTCTTAAAAACATATGTACATTATGATACAAAATTAATGATAATTGTTTAAGAAGTACAGATCCTAGGCTAACTCTTTCCCGCACATACACTATATATATATATATATATATATATGTATGTGTGTGTGTGTGTGTGTGTGTGTGTGTGCGCGTGAGAGAGAGGGGGAGGGAGGGAGAGAGAGAATGAGTGAGAGGGGTGAACAATAGTGAAAAGAACATTTCACATTAATAAAGTTCAATTTTTTTACAAAAACAGTGAATGCCTGCTAACCTATTCCACTGAGATTGGTGAAAAGTCAGTAGAACTGGAAACCTTACAAAAAATCACTTCATTTTATCACTTAAATATATTTGTTCTGACTTTAAAGAAATCTAGTAAAACTAGTTAACACTAGAAAAGATAACTTAATTATTAATTAGTTGGGTTAACTTTAAGAAAACTAGTAAACACTAAAACCAAATTATTAGGGATTTTAGTAAATTCTTAATTACTTTTATTTTTAATGCCACTGAAACACTTAGCTTCACAAAGCAATTCCTTATTAATTTAATGTATTTTAATTATAATTTATAAAGAATATCAAAGCGTATTCACTGTATTACATCATAGTTGTAGATGAACCCAGAGCACAGCTTGAAATGGGAACTGTTAATAGAGGAACTAATATAGTAAAATAACCGCAACAATTTCAATAACAACTTAATACCCTTATAAAGGCCACATTCTCAACTAAAATAAAAAAAAAACAACACAAGCGCTGTTTAAAAGTAAACGTGATCACCACTACAATTCAATTTACAACTGATTGAAATATTAAGCTGTAATATTGAAAAATACCATTGTAATATAATAGAGAAATGAATAAACTACAACTGAATAGATTTTCATAATGACCAACCCACAATCAACTGCAATCTATATTATTAATAGCAATTTTTTTGTACAATCAACTTCCTTGGTTATGACAGACTAATAAAAATATCACACTGATTATTTATTTATTTATTTTTATAAATATTTTTTATTTATTTATTAAGAAAAGCAGACATGCGCGGTAAACATAATTGGTAACAAAACAACGACAAAATAAATCATAGGCAAAAAAAAAAAAAAAAGAAAAAATCAGAAGCAGGAAAAAGATATAAAATATATTACACAATATATACACTGAAACAGAAATTATTAGTTTCAATAACACAGTCTGTTTTTTTTTTTTAATTCAATTCTTTATATAATAGAAAAAAGAAGGTTAAAAAACAACATTCTACTCAAGGTTTCAAGTAAAAGTTATGATTATATCCTGGCAAACTTTTCATGAAATGTAATAATATTCAACTACAGAGCATTGAATAAAAAATCAATAGAAGAGATTGAAGCTTATACCTGAAAATATCTTGCTTAAAAATATATTTATTTCTTTTTTACAATTTAATAATTACTTTTTATTGAGAAAATCAATTTATATTCTAATGAAAATAGTGAAAGTGAACAGAAATTACAGGTAAAAACCATTATGAGTCACAACAGAAAATGTTATTGACAATGATTATGCTGACTACACAGTTAACATATGCCAGTACGATAATATAATAGGCAGGCACGTGAAAATATATAAACATATGCACGTATGCATGCATGCATTCAACCACTCAACCAAAAAAAAATCAACAAAATCTAAACCAAAACAGCTGATAAGATTAATGTTAATTTATTACAATATTTTTTGATTCTGCAGAATTTCTAATAGATCTTGTATTCTACTATTTTTTCCAATAATTTTTTTTTTTAATTTTAACTTAAAACCTTTCTTTATAAATTCTTTACTCTTTGTTTTTATTTAACCTTTGTTTTTATTTATTTTATATTCTGTAGTTGAATATTATTACATTTCATGAAAAGTGTGCCAGGATATAATCATAACTTTTACTTGAAACCTTGAGTAGGACAAAAAAAGATGTAAAAGGATGATATGTATGAATGTAAATGAAGTGTTGTCTTGTAAAGTTTCAGGTTCACCATTACTGAAATGTGTGGTTAACTGAAACCCAACCACCAAAGAACAAAGTATTCATGATCTAGTATTCAAATCCGTATAAAAGTAACTGCCGTTACTGGCAAAGTAAAGGCAATCCTTAAGTTTTTTTTTTATGTAACTCTTTCAAATCTGCAAATTAATGTGAATTTGAAATAGATACAATAGTTTGAAAAAGTTACATTACCTGAGAATAGATTACCTCACAACAGATACATAACTCAACAATTATCATCTGAAGTTAGCTGCTGTCAGATTCAAATCAACTATTATCTCTGACACAATTTCACTGACTGAACTCTAATAAATGTACATCAACAGTACAGTACAATCATGCAATTTCAACAAAAAATCTTACCTGTAAATAAACCTGAGTCATGCAAATCACAGACGAACTCTAAAACTTACAAGAAGTTTTTGTACATATAACATTGGGTATACATTATAATTAAAAAATAAAAATTAACATACAAACAATTTATAAACAAATTTTACTATAATAAACAAAGCTGAAATGTTTTACTCATTAATAAATTTAACAAAAAAAAAAAAAAATTAAAACTACTGTTCATCTTAAAAATTATCAGATCATAAAAGATATTCCTTAAAAATTTTAAACATCTGAAAAATCATATTTCCTTTACAATTTGTAGAATAATACCACAAAAAAGATGAATTTATTCTCTACAAAACAGAAGATTAACTTAACTTAAAAAATAATAATAAACTCCAAATAATTTGAATATTATAAATGCAATGAATAAATGTAACAAAATCCACAACCCAATAATAAGAAATTTAGAATATTAGATTTTTACATATCATAAACTACTATAGTTGATTTATATTTATTTTTTTTTTTACATTAATAATGCAAAATAAAAGATTTATTTACTGTATCTGTTTGGCAAATATCATAATGAGGAACACTTGGGTCAGCAGAAACACAGGAAATGCCTTACAGAATTACAGAAATGAGCATTGAGTTTAGTCTTAGCAAGCTAAATAAATTATGTGAAAATTCTATAATGAATTTATTTATAAACTAAAGGAATTTAACGTAAAAAAAAAAACTGATCGTAGCGGCTAGTCAAACTTATTTAAACGATCTTTAAAAAAAAACAGAACAAGAATTAACAATAATTTTTAGTCTTCTTATTTCATGTCTTTCTCATCACCAAATATAAACATATATGAAATTATTTTCTAGTTTTTAAATAAGTATACATAACTTTAATAATCAATAAAATAATGTACAATAAAAATAACAAACAAAGACATAAAAGAACTGCTAAAAATTTGTGTGAACTATTATATCAAATCAATGAAATTCTTTCCATTAATAATTTCTAATTATTTTCAGCAATAGTCAAGATAGATATTTAAAGTTTATCAAAAGTTTGATGATGTTAATTAAAACTGACTTCACTAGTTTCACTGAAAATTACATTAAAAATAATAATTAAGGTGACTGGAGTACTGGATCAAATTGAGAACACTAATAAGTACTTAGCTCTAACATAAAGCAACAGATGTCATTTTTTTCTACAGAAAAAAATTTTTCTAGAATATATATAAAAATTATTTTAACTATTATAAAAGGTGTTATTATATACATTATCGCTTACTAAATAAATAAATGCTAACAGTATTTTTATCACATATGTTTATTTTATTTTTTTTAACTTTTCAATCTTGCAAAATTAACAAGTAAAAAGATTTAATGTCATGATAAAACTGAAAATCCATTAAATATAATATAAAACATAAAAAATTACCATTTTATGACATCGTAAAAACAATAATAATTCATTTCTGCTATAAAAATATAACTTCTAAAATACCTACTGATTAATAAATTTTTTCTGTCAATATTAATCAAACTCATCATTTTGTGAGTAAATAAATTTAAGAAATTAATAAGTTTGCAAAAAAAAATTTAACTTTAGACCTTTAAACTAAAGGTTTAATTTTTAAAAATTTACAAGTATTTTAATTGAATATTTAAAGGTATGACCAAATTTCATAAAACTAAAAAAAAAATGAATGATGTTACTAGCGAAGTAAAAACAACTAGTTTTCACTTATAACAATAATAATAATAATTATTATTATTATAATCTAATTAATCATGTTGATTATCAGTCTAATAATAATGTGAATTATTAATATAATTAATGTTGATTTTAATATCAATAATTAATAAGTCTAATTAATAATGGTGATTTAAAATATTAATATTTTACATTACAACATTAATTTAATTAACAAATAAAAATTAAAATATTAATATGATATAATATAAAATACTTTTGAAATTTCTCCACTTAATTAACAATGACTTAAGATTTCTACGCAATGCACAATAACTTGTGATATTTCTTGACTACAGCTTTTTCCATATAGGTAGCACCTTCTGTAAGGCAGTCCATGGTTTAAGTTAAAATAAAATTATAAAAAAATAAATAAAATAAACTTTAAAAAATTGAAAAAAGTGTAGCTCCGACCCAAAGGGCAGGGGCAAAGAAAAAAGGAATATATTTATAATTATTAAAAATAACCATAATTCAGCATTTACTCTAATTATCAAACATAAAATGATAAAGATACATTTTATAATTAATATGTAAGTATAATTAATTTTAATGAAATTTAATATACCACAAATATTTTTTGTGTTTCAAACAGTTTGTAGCACATAACTTGATTTGGATAAAGACCTGATGAAACTAACAATAGTTGAAATCAAAATAAATAATAGTATAAGTACGAGGTGTGATAAAAAAAAATACGGTAAATTATGTTATAAAAAACAAAGTAACAAAGTTACATTACATATGAATTAATCTCCTTCAAAGTACTGTCCTTGACTAGCAATACACTTATCCCAACGTTGAATCCACGACTGGAAGCATTTCTGGAAGGCTTCTTTTGGAATGGCTTTCAACTGCTCTGTCGTGGCCTTCTCAATGTCAGGAATGGTGTCAAAACGTTTCCCTTTTAGCACATTTTTATTTTCGGGAAGAGCCAAAAGTCGCATGATGCTAAATCTGGTAAGGCGGATGTGGACAACAGGAAGACTTTTAGCGGCCAAAAACTCGCGAATCAAAAGCGACTTGTGACACGGCGCGTTGTCATGATGAAGAAAACCCATTTGTTAGGTCTCTTTCTTCGCACATCGTTTCGCAAACGTTCCAGTAACCCCTTGTAAAATTCGGAGTTTACAATTGTTCCCCTTGGAACGAACTCCGATCGCACTATGCTCTCACAATCGAAAAAACAATGTTTTTGAGGTCGAAGGACTCCCGATCGTTCCTCGTCCTTAACCGACTCATTTCCACTTTTAAGTCCTACCACTTGTAAACAGTCTTCAAAGTTACCACATTATCACCATACACTGATTTTTACATTTCGTAAGCTTCTTTGGGACTTTTTTCAACTTGAAACAAAACTTAATGTTAATGCGTAGTTCAAGATCCATGTTTCACGACAGACACTGCAAACACGACCTCACTGTAGTGGCTATAGTAGCAGACTGACAAGCCGGAACGTGTTCAAACTTGTCACTGCCTGTTTCAGCACACGAGGGTATGAGACATACTAGTTGAAATAGATGCAGCGTAAGTAATTGGTGCTATAAAAATTCGTTCACCGTATTTTTTGATCACACCTCGTATGTGTAACATACAAAGTAAAAACTCTTCAAGCACTTACTTATAATTTACCTACAAGTGTGTTTAACGAAAAGGAAAACAGTAAATGCTAAATTGATATAAAAAAGAATGAATTCAAAACTATCTATGAAAGAGTAACTAAATGTGCTAAGGGTACTAGCGTGGAACCTTTATATCAGCTCTTTCATTACAAAGTAATTGCATTATATTACAGGGATTTCGAAAACTTAAATATTCTAAATAATATATATGAACCAAGATCCAACTCATGATCCTAAATTACATCAGGTTAATTGGAATGAGATTCACATCCTCCCACTGATGTATAGGTATTTAAATAACTTCTAGAACATTCGTTCTCAAAATGGGCAATAACGATCCCTTGTGAGCGCTTGGAGGTCTTCAGGAAGAGCAATAGAAGGCCCACAAAAAATTGGGGGGGGGGGCGTTCAGGCGGTCTAGGAGGCGATATTTGATTTTTAAAAAGGCAAAAATTATGCTTTCCTGATATTTCAAGCTAAAATTAAAAATACCTACTTCACTAGTAAAAAAAATTAAAGAGACATCTATATTTTATGATAAAAAACTGATTGTATTCCAACTACTTATTAATCAAGAGGCTTAGAGATGAATAAGAAAAAAATTAAAGCTTGAATACTCTACTTTTTGACAGCATGTTTAAGATTTCAAAAATCACCATTAAAAAAAAAATCAGTGAGAAGAAGAGTTTTACAAATTTGAAATTTTTTCTTTACGTTTGATAGAACGCATAGGGAAAACAAAATGTTTTCAGTAAACTGCATTAATTTTTTAATTTTTTTTTGTGTCTCATTTCTCACAATTTTTCTGAACTGAAATATTCCATTTTAAAGAAAAAATACAATTTTATAAAGAAAAAACAATTTTAATAAAAATATTTCCAAATATGTTTAAATATGCAATAGATTAAAATTTAAGTTTCAATTCTGAGATAGGATATGCCATGTCTAAAAATAATAATTGCAATTGGTATTTTTAAGAACGCATCTTAAAAATAGTAATTGCAATTATTATTTGTAACAGATGGTAATTTTCAAAATTTTGGGGGATTAGAAAATTTTTGATTCTCAATATGAGCAGAGGGCGAAAAAGTTTGAGAATCAATGTTGTAGATACATAAAACCCTCAAACATACTCAACTGCATCAAATGCAACCCACAGGGTAGTAAAAATACCCAGATATTAACTCACAGATTCAAAATCCTGACGTAAAAAAAAATATTCTCTCAATTAAAAGCAATACTCTTTTTATAAACAACAAATGTCCAATCTGCCATTAGTTTTTGTAACTAATCATCAAACCTGACCTCCCTGGCACAGTAGTAGCAATTTTTGTTTTCATTTGGAATATTACAGGTTCAAATCCTAGTCTAGTATATTATTTTTTCATACAATAAAAAGTTTGATAATTCATTACCACAAGTAGGTTGGCAGCAGTAAGGGCAACTAGCCATAAAAATCCTGCTGATGACTTTCATTCAATTAACCCCAGAAAAAATGGGGGAAAAGGATGTAAAAAGAAAAAGATATACCTACATCTACATGTATATAAGAGAATTACAAATACAAAGGCGTGCAAAATTTGAACCACTTTCAACAAAAAATACCCAAGATACCAAAAAAAAATTTTTCACAGTTCTGTCCAAGAAGACTGACTTTTCATTAATTTAATTTGGTTTTAAAATTTAATATCTTTTTAATTTGATTTAATATTGCTAATAATAGTCACAGATAAAGAAACATCCAAGTCCAACGTGCAGCATCATAATGAACCATGCTTCTAACCTGCCCTGTTCAAAATGTTTTACTTTTGAGTTAACTCAAAAGAACATAAGACATAAGATTGGTTGAATCATTATGCTATGTAGCATAACTCAAGAACGATTCAACCAATCTTCATAAAATTTTAACATGCATAACTTCAGATACACTATTACACTGTGTGCATAATAAAATAATTTAAGTCATGGATACAACAAAATTTCCGCCATCAGGTATAACTAGAAGTAGTACTCTTTAAGCATAAATTAAGGACACAGGCCAGCTCCCCATATAATAAATAAATATAGGGAAAATTAAATGTAATTTCTTTAGTTTAAATATTTGTAAGCTACCAACAATGTCACTTAGTTTTCAATGGCAATTTTATCAATCAAAAAATGTCATCCCATAAATACGGATCACCCCAATGATCTAGGTGAACATTAGCGACCAAATGAAAGTAAATCCATTACTAAGATAAAATGGAATAATTAATAATGAATGAAGAAATTAATAAACAATTTTTTCTATTAATAAAGAAAAATATATATCAAAGTAAACTACTAATACATAGCACTTAGATAAAGGATCTTTTTTGTTATTCTCCCTCCACTTATATATAGATTATTTTTAGCAAATCGACCCAAAAATTCATAAAATTTATAAATCTTATAAAATTTCA
>JAAAKQ030123176.1:0-13724 GCA_010016005.3 Zanna intricata | reverse complement strand
AAGTGTGGTTAATTGAAACCCAACCACCAAAGAACACCGGTATCCACGATCTAGTATTCAAATCCGTATAAAAATGAGAACGATATCTGTTCCAGACTATCCTTACGCAAACAATTATAAGGAAATCAGTTTAAAAATTAAAGTGTGTATTAAACTTTATAAAAATAGTCATATAATTACTCTCAAGAATATCAAGTATTCTATGACAGGTTTATTAAGAGAAAATTTTGTGATTTGGTTTTCCATTGCCTTTTTCATTGAGACGCGAATATACGTTTACGTATCGCCATCTGAAACCTACCTAAATGCAGGCTTTTCCAACTCACATACTGTAAATTCTATTGCACTTAGTTAAAATTATTTATATTTTAAAAGTATTTAAGATGCAAAATATATTGAGATGAGATTTAGTAAGTACATCTTTCTCTGAGAATAATTGATGTTCATTGCAGAAATAATCGTGACGAATATATTTTTAAAGTATCTCTTGTAGTGCTCAGTATCACCTGGTTTTTAGTTATATGCATCCGTACATTTGTCTCAATGCATAAGACAACGGAAAAATCACTTCATTCCTCAGTTTTCCTTGTAAGACTTTTATGGGATACTCAACTTTTGAAGGTGGTTATGTCAGGTTTTTATATAACCACCTCAATATCATGTCTCAATATATTCAGGGCATATAGATTGTTTTTCGGCGTCATTTTTAAAAAAAATTGCAAACATAACCCCATTTATTTTTATTTGTATTTTTTTATTATTATTATTATTTAATAATAAAAAATAATTTTTTTTATTATTTTTTTTTTTTAAGCTCCAAGACCACCGATAAATATTGTTTCAGAGGATGAGATGAATGATAATTTATATTCAGAGCATGTAGATACTTTTTCGGCGTCAATTTTTCCAAAATCTTTCAAACATAACCCCACTTTATTTATTTTTTTGTTTTTTTTTTCTAAGCTCCGGGACCACGGTTAGGTATTGCTTCAGAGGATGAGATGAATGATAATTTTTGTGTGAAAATTGCCATGCTTGATCGGGATTCGAAGCTGGAACCTCCGGATGAAAGGCCAGTTACATGCATGTAAGCTTATGTTAACATTAAAAAAAAAAAATTGCCCTCAAATTCTCCCCTTCCCAAAAATCATAAAAAAGCAAGGTTTTTATTAACTGAATATTAGTTGTATAAAAGTGACCCAAAAATGAATAATTTTGGACCAATATTGGGGTTGGGAAAGCCGAATAAAATTTGGAAATATCGATTGTTTTAATATTTTTAAATGTTTTTGTTTATTTGACTTTTAATATTAGTGAACAATTAAATAATAAACTTTTAATAATATTAAAATAAAACTTCATCAAATTCACCCAACCAGAAAGAAAAACTCTCAAATGACTTTTTATTGGTTGTAAATTTTTCAGTGCGATTTTTTTTTCCTTCCAATTAACGTAGTATTATAATAATAATAATAAAGTGTTCTGCCCAAAGACAATTCTTCGCATGGCTGCTCTCCATTCTGCTCGATTCTGTGCCATCCTTTTCATTTTGTAGTAACTTCTTTCCCTTTTTATGTTGTCTACCAGCTACATTCCTTTCCGACCTTTTGCTTTTTCCTTTCCTTTTGTAACATTACAAATCCCTCCAACGCCGTTACTAGCAGGCAGTCATATCTCAGCCAATGTCCCAAACCAACTGCATTTTATTATTTTTATTATTTCGATAAGCGCCTTCTCCCCTCCCACTCTACGAAGTACTTCCTCAATTCGAACTCTCTCTATCCATCTGATCTTTTCCATCCTCCTCCAAACCCACATTTCAAAGGCCTCCAGTCTTCTCTCCTCACTCTTCCTAATAGTTCATGTCTGTGCCCCATAAAGGGCCACACTCCACACAACATTTTGCAAGTTTTTTCCTTAGTCGCAGATCTAGTTTTCTACATACCACTCTCCTCATTTTGGTGAATGCTTCCGTTGCCCTAGCAATTTACTTTAACTTCCTGATCACACTTAATTTCTTACTTAATGATGCACCCCAGGTAATTGAAGGATGCCACTAGCTCAAATTTATTGCCCCCAATTCTAATTGTTGTTCTTTTCGTTGATTTACCAATTATCATGATTTTTTCTTCTTTATATTTATCTTCATCCCATATTCCTCACAGGTTTGATTTATTCTTCTCAACATTTCATTCATCATGTACTCAATCTCTGCCAATACTGCCATGTTACCAGCGAACCTGATGCATTCTATCCTCCTTCCACCAATATTACACCCTTATTACCAGTTAAACTCTTTTCAATTATCGCTTCCAGGTAACAGTTTAATAGAGTTGAATAGACATGCAACACCCCTACCACACCCCTCTCCCAAGCATGCTTTCTTCTGATAACTCATTCCCAGTCTTTATTTTTACCTTCTGTGACAAGTATAGATTTCTTATTAATCTCCTTTCCTTCGAAGCGACAATTTTTTTTCTTTAAAATTCTCAGTAACGTAGTCAAGATATAAAAAATGTTCTTGGAAAGTGATTTTAAAGATGTGAAGCAGAAAAAGAATTAAAAATACTTCTTTATTTTTTTTAACTTGGTTTATTTTATTTAAATACATTATGATATTTTACGATATAACTTAATCATTTTTGAATTCTTTTAACCATTTTTTTTTTTTTGTGAAGCAGAAAAAGAATTAAAAATACTTCTTTATTTTTTTAACTTGGTTTTTTTTTATTTAAATACATTATGATATTTTACGATATAACTTAATCATTTTTGAATTCTTTTAACCATTTTTTTTTTAAACATGCCAGGAAGTTGTAAAGCATTACAACTTTGTGTCAACTTTTTATACAATATTCACATAGTTTAGTTTAGGAATTTTAAAAACTACATAAACGAGGTATTTTTAGTTCTAATAAAGTAAAATAATTGACAAAATGTTTAATTATTTTTACCTTGAATTATGTTGTAATTACTTTAAATTTACATATCTTTTTTTTTCCATTTTTATTTATTATATGAACCGCTATTGGAAGAATTTATTATTAGGAATACAGGTGTATTTTTTTTTTTTAACAGTAAGGAAGATATATTAACATCTCAACTACTTTTTCTCATTTATGACAATATTTTTTTTTTTATGTTAATTTGGAGTAATTTATTAAATTTTTTGTTGTCATTTCGTATCATTTTACACGATTTTTTAAAAAATGAAAGACAATTATTCAGTTGTTTAAATATTTCTTTCACTTGTCTAGTACTAATACTTAACTTTAAAATAAAAGTCTGACGTAAAAAAAAAAAAAACATTGCCGTAAATAGCTTAAGATTATCAGTTTATCGCAAAAAAAAAAATAATAATACCAAAAGTCAGAAATTAATAAATGTATAATTTTTGTACCCTCAAAAATTATATTATTTACATTATACAGAGTGATTCAGGAGTTTAGGACAAAGCTTTGACAACTCATTGTAGAGGCTAAAAATAAGAAAAAAGTTCATATAAATATAGGTTTGAAAACGCTTCGTTAGCGAGTTATAGAGGGTGAAATATTTCACCCGAGTTTCAGTTCCTCCGGCTAAATTAATGTTCCTCCGGCTGAAATTTTTGGGAAAGTCAATTAAGGGGCAAATTCAATTGTTTCTTATGGTTTTTGAGCTGGAAAATCGAAAAAAAAAATAGGTCCCAGAACTGTATCTCTCTTAGTTCCTAAGATATCCCATGTAAACGTCAAAAATATTATTTTTCACACAAAAAGATTATTTCTCAGGAATGGTTAAACCTACTTTAATTGAATTTGAAAAATCTAAGGTAAGTACCTCGTTCTACAAAATAAAATATTCTTAAAAAGGTCACCTTCAAAAATTTCAAAATGGCGGCCATCTTATTTTTTCTAATATTCAATATCTATGTAATTGTTTGTTTGTTTGATCAAATTTTTACTTATTATAATATTCATTAAGCAGTTTATTTTGAACAAAATGACACCTCATTAGTAAACATCTATTGACAAAAAACCGAGTTATTGCAGAAAATTAACCCGGCCAGTACGCTTGCGCACGGTAATGCAAACTGATAATTTTTAATTATTTACTATTATTATTTTTATTATGTTTAGTAGAGGAAATAAAAGCAGGCAAAAAATTATCAGATTAATTTTTTATGCTTGGTGTGTTTAACTACAGAAGTTTATACGCGGGAATACGGAAATAGAATTTTGTAGATTATGAAAAAATTCACGGCTAACCGGGATTCAAACCCAGGACTCTCGGATGGAAGGCGATACGCTACCTCTCCGCAATGAAGATCGACATTTTTATTTCCTTATACGAAGTAAAAGAAATATACATTTTAACCATCTCAGAATCTATTTTGACTAGTTTCGGCGTGACATATTTTAATACGTATGTACGTATCTCGCATAACTCAAAAATGACTAGCCTTAATTTGTTGAAATTTTATATATACAACTATTGTAACATCTAATTTAGTACCTTCCGTTAATTGCAATCGTCTTGACTAAAAGTTTGCAAAAAAGACCAGAATTCAAAAAAAGAAGATTTTGGATTTTTCTTAACTGCAGTAATAAGCCCTCATTGAGAGCTATTCAACAATATCATTGTACTTACTTTTATTGGTTCCTGAGTTATAACAATATATAATTTTTATTAACGAAATATTTGATCTTAAAAAGGGGAAGGAACATCGATTCGAATTCGACTTCATCTCCTTTTTTTAATTTAAATATTTTGATTTATTAATTTAAATATATTGCTTTATTAATAATTACTAACCTCTGATTGTAAAAAACGTTTTTACATAAAATAATAATTCAATAATAACAATTAAAAACAAATCATGAAAACATATCAGAAGTTAATAATGAAATAAAATTAAAATTTTAATTTTTAATGTGGTGTATAATTTACCAGGCAGGCGTACAAGGAAGTTATGTGGTATTTACATCTAAGTTTTAAATTAATAGTTTTTTTTTTTATAAATGTTATATTTCTGCTACTTAATTTAACGAAAACTGAACTTCTTTTCTTTTTCTTTTTTAGTTTTTTTTTTTTTTATTTAACCCCCGGAATCACAATTAAGTATATCGTCAGAGGAATGAAATTAATGAATTTTTAGTTGTAGTGTGTGTGAAAAATGACATACCTGATCGGGGGATTCGAACCTGGGACCTCCGTATGAAAGGCCGAGACGCTACCACTCAGCCACGAAAATTTAACTACGAATGTAGTTAGCGTGAATAAATTCTTGGAATCATAAATTTCACTGAAGTACTAAAAAGAATATAAGAAGGTGTAAGGATTTTACTTTGTTGTACTAATTTTAATACGTATGTATTATATATGTATATATATATATATATCATATTTTTTTTAAATTAATTTTTTAGTAAATTTATTTACTGGTATAAAATTTTATCTTTATTAATTTTTATAATTTTAATTTAATTTTTTTTTTTTTTTTTAGGTATGATTACTATTGAATTTATCCATGCACTTTACGAAATTCGGTAAGTTTAGTGTAATCCATTTTAATAGTACTTTTAGGTTTTTATCTGATGAGTTAAAGAAGGAAATTTTTTGTAGAAATTGTACAACTTTTACATGTCTCCTTTAGAATTGTATTGAAATTTACTTTTTACAAAGACCATCGTAAAGTCTAATAGTAGTTTTTATGTTAAAATTTATTTATTTATCAGTTTATTTTATTTATTTACGTATTTTTAATTGATAATATGTTTTCTAAGATCTCTTTCACCACTTTCCCATTAGGTCACGTAGCGGCATAAATCTGGAATCTTAACCTTATATTATTAATTATAATTAGTATGTAAAGGATTATCCTTTACATTTATAACATATTTATAACATTTATATAATTTATAACATAAAAGGATATAAATTATAATTGGCCTACTTTTCATAAAATAAGAACAAACATCCTTTCTTTAAAACGTCTTACTTAGCTGAATCTTGCCGAATTAAATTATAACAAAATTCATTCAATGGGCACAGTAAATATTTTTAAATATTTAATATTTTTTAGATGTAAATTTAGATCGTGATTGGATACACATTTGAGTAAAATCTAAATGTTATATTGATGAAATTAACCATTTCTAAATTATCGAGGAATTGTGGCTGTATGGCTCACACGAAAAAATCTCTTCGATAATTAGAATCCAGTTTTCATCATAACATTACAATTTCACAATGGCGCGATCTTTTCAGGATAATCCAATATCAAATCAGGTTCTAGAGAACCTTTCATTTTCCTTTCAGTATATTTTATAGGTAGACCGAATTTCTTAAACATTGGAAAAACCACCATACTCAGAAATATGCTAAGGCCCATAATTTAATGTTAGTATTATTTCCTTTTCTCACATATTCTTTTTCAAGATATACTCTCTTAAATGCAACATATCGGTTCCAGCACTTGATTCAATATGGAATCCAGGCCATCTTTCATAAGCTTTTTGCTTTTCACCTCAAAGGATTTTAAGATCTCCAGAATCGTCTCAAATTTTGCTCTTTCACGTCATTTTTTATCTCAGAGAACAGCCAGATGTCGCCACACGGAGGTGATATAGTGTGACTGTGTGGCTCACATAGCTATAGGGGTGGTGAGGAACCGGTACCATTCAAAAATTCGCAGACAATCTGAGGGACGCATTATCGTGATGCAACAGTATTTTCCAAGGGTTTTTTTCTGAAGTTATCTTTAGAACATTGATTATTTTGCACACAATACAGAGGTCATTTACAGAAGTTCCTGTGGGTATCTGATATTGTTAAATGGATTCTTCGTAATCATCTTCCACTGGAACTTTTTATGTTTCATTTCAAGGTCATAATATTATTTTAGACTCGCTACCATTGTGCAAAAAGCGTTTCCTTCTTTCTTATAACTAGCCAACAATTCTTAGCAGATGTATTTATCTGCGAAGGATTCCAATTGGTCAAGCGTTAAGAACTGCGAAACCTAACACTTAACGCGTTTCATATGCATCCGCTCGCTCAGTAATGCAATGCTTTATGTAATGGTTAGCCGTTCCTCCAAGTACTACACACAAATATTACGATCTTCTCGATTGATGACGCTCACTTTATTCACCATAACGTTAATCGACGCGTTCGATCGACCCGGTTTTGTCATACCTTCTATGTTCTCTTGTCCAGTTAAAACTGCGTCATGTCAACAAAAAAATATTACCCAAATTCTTCACCGAATGTTTCTCTTTTAACATTTCGTACGTTTCGGATGCTGATTTTTTTTTTTTTAAACGAACAAAAAATTCAATTGAGCACATTGATCAATATTTTTCCAAAATAGACGATTACCCAATAAACTGTAGATAAGCGTTCACTGACACTCAATGATTACAACACACTTAAAATTGACACGGGAAGTTGAGAACATATCTTGATACTTGTGTACTACTTTGCATACTTTAAATTCCCCTGTGAAAATCAGTTTTTTCCTCTTTTGAACGCTCTCGTATTTGAAACAATTATTTCTTTCATTTTTTTGAAAATTTTAAAAGTAATTATATCGTTTTCAACCAAATTTGATTATATTAAATCAAAATATATTTATTCTCTAATATTAATTATGTTAATTAAAATCTTAATAGTTATTTACTGATGCAAAAAAATGCTTATACTTTTTTTTTTCTTTTAAATCATTGGATTAATTAAAAACCATTTAAATTATTTTAAGATGAACTCGATTCTTGTTTTTTTTTTTTTTTTTTTTATATGAATGATTTTGGGTGATTTATTGGTTGTCAGATATGAATTATAGACTAGTTTTGATGGTGCTTAGTAAACTAGCTGGAACTTCATTAGATTATTTAAATGGCATGTTGTTTTTGTTGTGTTTTTTTTTTTATTTTAACTTATCGGTCAATTTAAGTGGTGAAATAATTCAAAATCAGAGGTAGTTTTTTTTACGACAATAAATTACATTAAATATATTCTTCGCTGATATTGATACTTATTAACAAAGTTTAGTTCGTTAAATTTATTTCATTTAAATTAGGAATGATTTAATAGATTTTTACTTCTGATTCAAGTTGTTTCATTTATTATATTCTTGTGTTCTTTTTTTCTACTGCTTTGTTTTCTTTTCTTCTTGTATTTTATTTATTTATTATTTTTTTTTTAGTCACTTACGGATTCGACAGAGCTGATTTATTTTATTCTTGTGCTTCTTTGCCAACATTGTCATGTGTAATTAATAGCTAACAGATAAATAAATTCTTTTTTAAATTACCAATAGCTTTTTTCTTCTAGTAAATGGACATTGAACATCTAAGTAACATACTTGGGTGCCTACGCACTTGTAATTATTTTTGTTGTTTTGATTAGATTATTAACAAAATTATTTATTATATTTTTTTTTTAACTTAAGCCTAGTTTGGTATTTATCGATGGTAAATCTCTTTTTAATTTTACAAACCACCTTCGTTTTTAATGTAAACTTATTCATATCCTTAAGCTATTATTAAAGTGGAATAATTTTACAGAAATTATTAATAACTTCATTTATTTCTATGGATTTAATGACTCATTATAAGCTACATTTTATTTTCTTTCAATCACGAACATGAACCCAGTACTACGATCACTAAATAATTTTTTAAATGATTATTATAAAAAAGTATATAGAGTTAGTCTTTTCTGACTTGTAATCTATTTTTTGTTATCTAAAATTATTCCTATGAATGTTCATATGTTCATTTATCAAGTATTAAGAGGATTTTTTTTTTTAACTGATCATAATGATGATTATATGATCAGTTACCAATAAACTGAAAAATGTTTTAGTAAAATCACTTTCAGGAGATCAATTTGTTTTAAAGATATTCAATTTATAATACTTTTACTTTTTATTTTTACTTTTACTAAATTTATTTACCAAAATATATTATTTTATATAACAGTTTTGTAGGAAAATATTATTAAAATTTTACGAACAGGTTTATTTTGCAGTTTTATTTAATAAAGATTATTTTATTTTGTTTATTACAAAACTTTCTTTAAAGTTAAAATCTATATATATATATGTATATAAACTTTTGTTTCTCGTATGTTTTACATACGAAAGACCAAAAGGCTGGATTGTATCAATAAAAAAAGTATTTCTTTCGGTTTTGAAAAAGAATCTTTTCTATAACATTTTCTGCTGACAATAATCTCTATTAGTTCCTAAACGGTGGAAAGCTTAAGGAAAAATATATATAATTTTTATAGCTTTTTTTTCTGGATAGCTGTCTCCGTTTTCGATTTAAAATAAGTCAAATTTATAAAAAAAGGAAAAAATCACGGTAGTAATGAAACTACGTAAAACGTTCTGTACTAGCTTTTAAGTTTCGTACTGCCTTCTGAAAACATTTTCTCTAAAGGTTGAAATTTAAAAAAAACTACTTTACGTTAGTTTAATTTTTCTTTAAACTTATCTATTAAACACGATTTGAAGTAAATATTATACCTAAATAACTTCAAGTCATAACATACTTCATAAAATTACTCTTAATTAACATTTTTTTACAAGTTGGAAATTTCAGGTATATTAATATGAGCTATTTATTTTTATTGTTTATCTATTTACGTGTTTTATTTATTTTTATTGCAAAAATTAATTCTAAATAAAGCATAATAATAATAATAAACTTCAAAGAATACATAATAAAATTTTATTTTAAAAAACATACCGAAAAGAAAGAGCTATTCCCACGCGAAATTAAAAGTTAAAAAATGTTCATACGATAATGATAATATAAAAAAAACCATAGCCAAAGGAGAATAGCAGGAAATTTTATTGCAGTGATAATAAATTGCAATTAAAATATATAATAATAATAATAAAAAACTATAATCCCACTCGATAAGTAAATTAACAAGATAATCATTTAGATTTGTATTTAAAAAAAAAAAAAGATAGTTGTTAGATTTAAATTTATATTGAAATAGAAAATAAAAAAATTTAGTCGATAAGCATTTTTAGTTTAGTTTCTTTATAATCTATTAAAGCGATTTAAGATTTTTAAAAATATAGTCATAAAGGTGAATAGTAATATAAAATACTTTATCTATTTATTGCTACATTCATATTATTTATTTGAATAGAATAACAACGAAAACCATCAATAGTTGTACAACATAACAGGATCTCTTACAAAGAAAATTATGAATAATCTTTATTAAAAATCAAATCAAATTATATCAATCAGTAATGAAAATATTGCGTCTGGTGTAATATAATTTAAAATACAGTTAGGGTTACACTGAACAAAAATAAATATTATATTTTATGTGTGTTTATTTTATTTACTAAGCAGTACATTTAACTACACGTTATTTGTTATCTGACTTGTTTATTTATTATAACTTTTGCATATATATTTTCTGTACAAAGTAATTCTATAATAAATTTTAAGTCAAGTAGTTTATACAATGTTTAATCTGAATAAATTTCACCATGCTATTTATAATATATTTTATTTATATAGTTAATTTAATTCAATTTAAAACCGTTTTATAGTTAAAATATTTTGATATATGATTTTTTAAATTTACTATCTTTGAGATATGTATTTTGTTTTTAAAATTATTTATATTATTTTAATTTTAAAATATTCAAATTAATAGTATAGCTTCAATAAAACTTTAGATATATAATTGAAGAAATAGGTTTTTTTTTTTTTTAAATTACGATGGAAAATCAAAAAGGTTGAAAAATGTATGTTTTTAATGCAAATTCATTAAAACCTCATGGTTTAGATAAAGAAGAAAGGACCGTTTAAACAAACAAACAAAAAAAAAAACTATTTATAAAAACCCAAAACACAGTATTCAAATGCGATGAATAAGTTAATAAACTAAATGAAATCGTTTAACATTTTATTGCCGAGAAAAATTGGAAATACACAGTGTGTCCCATAAGTTTTAAAGACTGTGGCTATAAAATCGGTATTACTAGCGCTATCATCTTGAAATTTTGAGAACTGGTTAGTACAACCTTCTTCTCTCCTAACAGGAAGTTTCAAGTTCAACGTTCCTCTCTCCCTATACGAAGTTTAAAGTCCACCATCAGATCACCTACAGCTGTTCAGTAGCAATTCGCATGATAGTATCAAAGTGGCCGTGGTCATAATTTCACGACGAATAAAGATAACAAGCAGCGTGTTACGATTAAATTTTGCTTTAAAGTTGGTAAAAATTCGACGGAAACGTCCCACTTAATTTAAAATGTCCTTTTTGCAAAAATATGAGAAAACTGATCCCAAAAACCTATCTACCCCTCCCCTGGAGATGATATTAACTCTAGACGCATTTCCATAAAATTACGTAAGTCTTTATACAAAATCTGTTTATCCAGTCAAAAGTTATTAAAAAGACATACATACATACATATGTACGTACATTATCCCTCACTTTATTCGTTTTTTGGGGGGATCCTAGGTCATGAAACGTAGAGAAATATAATAAAACCAATACCCCATTTTTGATTGGTTACCATATTTTTCTTCTTGCATCATAGCTCTAGAATAGTGGTTTTCAAAGTGGTACTTGAGGGTACGTCAAAAAATTAATATAAATAATTTGATTTTTACTACACTCTCATAATCCTTTAGAGGATAATGAGAGTGATATGTATGAATGCAAATGTAGTGTAGTCTTGTTCAGTCTCAGATCACCATTCCCGAGATGGGAGGGTTAATTGAAACCCAACCACCAAAGAACACCAGTATCCACAATCTAACATTCAAATTCGTATAAAAGTAACTGCCTTTAGTAGGCAGTTTGAACCTTAGAACTCTTCGACATCGAAATCAGCTGTTTTGCGACGACGAGTTTCAACCCGGTAGATTAAAAAATGATGGTAACTATTTGTCTATAGAGATTTATATTTTTTAATATGATTTTTATTTTTTGCCGTTAAAGACCGCGCATCAACCGGTAGCGTATGAAAAGTGCTATGCCTGATTGGTTTTCAGAACAGGGACCTCCGCAGGAAATACCATGAAACTACCAGTGTTTTATATGTTCTAATGTGATTCGCTTTTGTTTATATTTTCTTGGCTCAAGCTTACTTTTGACAGCAGCTTTGTGAAATTTCTCAATATTTTATTGTGTTTTCTTAATATTTGTTTGGTTTTTTATGCATATTATTTGTTTATTAGATACTTATTTTTCTATAACAGAGTAATAAATAAGTATTATGGCATACAATTGCATTATTCGTCAAGTAAAAGACTAACCCTTATAATGAAGTGCAAAAATAAAATATTATTTCTTGAAAACGTTTGATAATATTGTCCTGAAAACAATTTTTATAGTTGTAGGCTTTCGGTATTAACCTAAGATAATTTTAGAGCACAAATTTATTCTTACAGGCAAAAATTTAGTGAAATCAAACCAATTATTTTAATGGTTAACTGAAATACCTTTCCCTAACAATAACTCTTAGTATATTTCTGATTTAAAATCTTAGCTTAAAATAGAAAATTTAATTTAATATACTAACGTATTTAGAAATTCGATAATTATAAAGGTATTTCATCGATTAGGCATAAATAGAAACTTACCGATTTATAAATTGCATACTTTTACGTAAACTGTTATACACTATATGTACGAATGAAATATATTTTTCTTTTACTAATAAGATTGAAAAAAAAAAAAGTACGCATGTGAAATAATCTGATGATATGTCTAAGGTTGTGCGTATACATCAAATAAATAGTGTGAGCGAATATACACACTTATACATCACAATATAAAAATGATTTAATGATGATGACGTTCCAGCACGTGTTGTTTAAACGACAGAAGAAATATTTCTCACGTGTTTTCTTTCTATACCTTGGAATGTACTTGGTAAGAGTTGTTTACGTCTACTTGTTGGTCTGTATCAGAGCTACCTTGTGATGCAAGGCTACATAATATATTAGAAATAATTATTCATATGAAAAGTACAAGTAGAAAGAACTGTTAAAAACTGAATTATTATTTAGTATTAGATTTCGTTGTAAATTTGTTTCGTTTTTTTAGTTTCATTTGTTCCAATTAATTTTACTTTCCTGGTATCATAGTTCTTGAACCAGATGTGTGTGGTAAAAATCAAGTTATTTATATTACTTTTTTGACCCTCAAGTACGTCTTTGAAGACCACTACTTTAGAGCTATGCTGCAAGAAAAAAGTATGGTAACCAGTAAAAAAATGGGGTGCAGGTTTTATTATTATATTTCTCTACGTTTTATGACCTAGAAACCTCCAATAAAACGAATTAAGTGAGGGATAATGTACACACATAAGTACGTGTATTGCTTAATAACTTTTGACTGGATAAACATATTTTGTATAAAAAGTTACGTAATTTTTTGAAAAAATTTCTGAGGTTAATATCTTCAGGGGTGGGGTAGATAGGTTTTTGGGGTCAGTTTTCTCAAAATTTTTGAAAACATAGGCCCATTTTAAATACTATTTACATTTGAAATACATAGGACCATTTTAAAGTAATATTATTTTTCAAAGTTATTTAGATACATGCATCAGTATATACGTGGATGTCTATCTTACAATTTAAAAAATTTAACCCCAAGATTCCCCTTCACCAAAAATTAAAAAATATATTTTATTTATTGCATTCTTTTTTATTTTTTACTAGGCATAGTAGAATACAAATGCCCACCAG